>CAUYPK010084131.1:0-64471 GCA_963574355.1 Loris lydekkerianus
CCCCCCCCCCCCCCACCCCCCCCCCCCCGCCCCCCCCCCCGCCCCCCCCCCCCCCCCCCCCCCGCCCCAAGAGGAGCATGTTCCTTTTTTAGTACTTTTAAAGAAAAGGGAAAAAATAATCTTGAAAACAAGATTATCTCACTAAAATAGTGACTTAAAAACTCCTATGGAAATATATATATGTGTAGTTTGGGAACTAATTCTTGAACATTCTACGGATTTCTTTCTTTCTTTCTTTTTTTTAATCTGTCTTTAACTTGTGAGCCCTGGAACCAGAAAATGTAAACAAGTAAGCATTTCAAAGAAATTATGTCTACCTTTGGCAGAGAGGATTTCATGGAATTATGGATAAAAGGTATTCAGGATATAATTTGGCTGTTGAAACTGGGACCTGAATGTTGGTTACATACTCAACAGCCAGCTGCTTTGATTTCCTTCAGCTGTCTCCCTCTTGCCCAAGGGGTCTGGTGAAAATCCAGATTGATCTCAGTCAGTCCTGCCATTCCATTTCCCGGGCCTGTAACCAGGCTGGGGGACAAGCATATGACCCAGCCAATGAGAAGTAAGCAGGATCATGTAGTTTTCCAACAAAGGAATCCCTCTTCTCACTAGGAGACAAATGAAATCATAAATGTCCTTGCTGTTTAACTAGATGAGGTAAGATATTTTTGTTATCTACAGCCCAAGTCATCTTAATTGATACAATAATGATTGTGGACGGTTTTGTCTTAACTTTGGCTCAACTGGTCCTTGCAAGATCTGAAGCTCCAAGGGAAGAGGGATTTAAACTATCTCCTATCCACCCAGTGTAGTGGGGTGGGGGTGAGCAGGGGTGGAAGTCAGGAGAGAAGGCTGCAGAGTCTGAATGCAGACTACTTCTTAGATTCTACCTGAGGCGCAACCCCCTTAGCCATTTCAGCAGAACCTTCTAACTCCACTGGGGGTGCCCACTGGTTGCTGTGGTCTGATTAGTAAAGCGGCTCTTACTTGCATCAAAGGTACAAAATTCCCTGCTTTTTTCTTTTCTCTTGAGGCACAAACAGTATCCAAGATACTTTAAACTGTAGGGAGGAAGGAGAGATGTGGAAAATCTGATACTTTTATCCTGTGGCAACATCAGAGTCTAAGAGGTTGAGCTGTTTGTTTTTCAATTAAAAAAGGGCAGAAGATTTTCTGCAGCTTTTCTTAAGTGAATACAACAATTCTAAGCAACTGATAGCTGCCAAATAAAAAGCCCAATCTTTCGTTTGGTTTTGTTTGCTTGTTTGATATTTTCTCTTTAAAACTGGAAACAGTTAGTGGCTGAGGACCTCACACTTCTAACTGTGCGGCTGTCTGGACAAAATGAGGCAGGTCTTTGGGGATGGTGGGGATTTCAGAGCCCCAGGGGAGATGTCCGTTTGAGACTTGCCCCAGAATTGCTTTCCTGGGAGCACCAGGCCCTGAAGGGTGGGGCTAAAATGGAAAAATAGCCCAAGGGCAGCAGATGCCCACCCTTCCTTCCTGCCACTCTCTCTAACCAGCCCAAGGACAGCCACAGAAGGCTGCCTGCAGCTTGGAGGTGAATGTGACCCTTTATCTCAATGTCACTGCACTTAGCTTTACAAAGGAAGATGTATCCTGATTGGAATGAGGGAGGGGATCACAATGGAATATCCTAGAGCCTAACAGCATGTTTCAGACTGTGCTCAGGAATTATTTATAGAGATTAAGAAAGCACAGCACCACCTAACTGCCACTGCTCTTACCTCGCCTCCCACTGGTGGTCACCTCTCCAACTGAGCTTGTGAATCTGACAGACTCTCCGGATGCCTAGAAGGACCAAACGGACTGGGAGGAAGCCTGGCTTCTCATGGTTATGATTTTCCTCTATTAATAATCGGATGGACTCTGATTTGGAGGCAAGTATAAAATGGATCTCCGGCTCTTCCTG
Source organism: Loris lydekkerianus (assembly GCA_963574355.1). NCBI lineage: Eukaryota > Metazoa > Chordata > Mammalia > Primates > Lorisidae > Loris > Loris lydekkerianus. The sequence continues at coordinate 1,934 of CAUYPK010084131.1, forward strand.
TGTCTTCAGCTCATTTCTGTGTTGGCATTAATCAACTGTCCTGTGCTTTAGTCATAGTTAGCAGGAGTCCAGTGAAATACTTAGGATTTAGAAATCAAACAAAAAGGTAATCACCCAGAAATCAAATTTAAATCTGCGAGGACTAAGGTTGCTTTGTTAGAGAAATAAAAGTGTTAAGAGGCTTTTTTCTTCTAAGGCTACTGAACAGTTGTAGCTGGCGTAAACAGGTTTGGGACTGTTTACATGGAGTCATGTAAAACCCACTCAGCGTGTGGAAACAGGCTATATTTACTTTGATTTCAAAGCTCTTGCAATTGCTTAGGAAATGGGGACAATTCCTTGCACTGATTTGGAAGGATTGATGCTTTCCTTGTTAATTGTGAAAGCTCAGAATAATATAAACCTATTTTTTCTTTGGATCCCAAATGCCACCCCAAGTCAGGGAAATAGGAAGACAAATAGAACATGGGAGGCCAGTGCTGGCAAAAATTACAATGCACATCACACTGTCATTTTACAAAGTGACTTTTTAAAATAAAAAAAATAAATAAATAAAACCCCAAAGACCCCACAGAGACGCATTAATGCCTCAACCTGGAACAATAAAGCACTGTTAAGAACACTTGCCATTAGCCACCATCTGCTGTCAGCAATTGGGGGTAATCTTTATGTTTCCTTGACAGCTTTGCTTCATTCTTTGGCCCCTTAATGAAGCCAAGTCTCCACCATAGACAAAACATTTAAGGGTAAGGATCTCTTCCTTCTACATTTTTTTCAGAGCTCTGAGCCTGGTGAGAGCATTCAAATACCCTTCTCAGGTTTTCAAGATTGCATTTTGAATCAGAGAGAATCCGCTATTTCCTTCCCCTCTCATAATTCTCTCTTCCTGTCAGCATTTTCCATGCAAATCAGAGGTCAGATGGACTCGCGGTCCTTGATGTAGTTTGGGATCTGGAAAAATAAGAAAACTACTTTTTTACTCTGCTCTGAAAAATGAGGAAGACTGTGCATCTCTTGATCAGAATTCCTCCCATGCATGGGCATTTGTCTCCCACTTGATATTGTACCATAGACTATTTAGTAAATATAATCCTCATTTGCACTGAAAGCAAATCTGTGTTGTCTTCGTAGCGTAGTGCAGTGGGATAAGAAATCTTAAAACACATAAGCAAAAGCAAGACAAACGGCAGATTGATGTGCTCTCTGACAATTTGACAATGAACTCCTATGCAGATAGAGGCGAAGAGCAGAGGGAAACATGCTGTTAATAATCCGAGTGCACTGAGCCCACTGTTTCAGCCTTCAGATGTAATTTTCCATATGTGAGGAGTAGGACCTAGCACAGGGTAGGTAGAGCGTCTGAATGACACCAGCTTTATTCCTGATGGTCTTTTATTCCCTGGGAGTGTTTTCTGTCCCTGGCTCTCTCTGATGACACAGGACCATAAAATGCGCTTTGACTTTTCTACCCTAGCCCTTCTCCAGTTGTTGGACTACGTAGACCTCTTTACCAGGAAGTTCCTGCTTCATCTGGTGGGAAACTGCTTGTCACAGCAGGGAAAACCCGCCGAGGACATGGAGGCATTTTCATGGGAGCAGGTGATTGCCTCAACAGTCTCCAGTCCCAGGGGTGGTGCCCTCTGACCCACTCCAATCCTAGTTATTGGGGTCATCCGCGGCTACTTCATTTTCGGCTGTGTCTTAAATGAAATGGGAAGGATGGAGAAGATGCAGGAATACAGAATGAGAAGCAAGCACAGAGTGCGCCTAAGGTAGCCCCTCAGCTGTCCTTTTCTCGTGCATACTTTCGTATTCTCCCTTCTTGTAACCTGTGCACAGCATTCCTTGCCTTGATCTCAAAGGAGATTAGTGTGTACTTTCCACTCAAACCAGTAACAATAGTGACAATATTACTTTACCCAGAACATTCATGCTTGGTTGGGGAGAAGTCGCTGTGGACACACAACATAATAAGTTCTTTCTTTTCTTTTTCTCTTCTTGTTCTTTGTCTAATCTTGGACTGGCCATGGACCTCACTCAGACTCGTCAGCAGGTAATACAGAGGGCTCCAGGAGACCAGCAGACATTGCTCTGAGAACCATTCCTCTAGGAGGGATTTATGTTCTCCTGAAGGATTTTGATATAAGCATTTTGCATGTAGATTCACTGATTAGAACTTCTAGCTATATTATTATTAGGTTGGTGCAAAAGTAATTGCAGTTTTTACATTGTTGAAATTTGCTGTTTGATAATGGAATATATTCTTAAATAAATGTAGTTATGTTATACATCATTTTAGGACACATTTTTTAATGTTTTTTTCTAATGTCTTATTATTTGGTGTTTATTTTGTATTTATTTTGGACTATGGAAATAATGTTAGACAAAAAGTGAATTTGAGCAGTTTTCTTATTCAACTTGAAAATGGGTTATAAAGCAGTGGAGACAACTTGCAACATGAACAACACATTTGTCCCAAGAAGTACTAATGACCGTCCAGTGTAGTGGTGGTTCCAGAAGTTCTGCCAAGGAAGAGAGCCTTGAGGATGAGGAGAGTAGTGGTTGGCATTGGAAGCCTACAGCAACCAATTGAAAGTAATCATCAAAGTTGATCCTCTGATAAGTATACAAAAACTTGCCGAAGAACTCAAGGTTGGCTACACTACGGTTGCTCAGCATTTGAAGCAAATTGGAAAGGTGAAAAAGCTCAATAAGAGGATGCCTCATGAGGCTGACTGAAAATCAGAACAGTCTGATACCTGGTAGTTGGACTGCTGGATTAATAGTAGCTCTACTTTTAGTTTTTTGAGAAAGCACCTGATTGTTTTCCATAGAAGTTGTACTAAGTCGCAGTCCCACCAACAGTGTATAAGTGTTCCTTTCTCTCACTATCTGTGCCAGTATCTGTTGGTTTTGGACTTTTAGTAAAAGCCATTGTAACAGGGGTAAGGTGACATTTCATTGTGGTTTTAATTTTTTCATTTCCCTGATGATTATTGATGTTGAGCATTTTTTTGTTTGTTTATTAGCCATTTGTATATCTTCTTTTGAAAAGCTTCTGTTTATACCTTTTGCCTATTTTTTTAATAGGCTTGCTTGTTTCTCTCTTGCTCCTTTGTTTGAATTTTTAGTAGATTCTGAATATTAGCCCTTAATGGAATGTATAGTTAGCAAATATTTTCTCCCACTCTGTCCATTTGCTCTGTTGATTATTTTCTTAGCTATGCAGAGCTTTTAATTTAATCAAGCCCCATTTATTTATATTTGTTGCTGTAATTGTCTTTAGGGTCTTAGTCATAAATTCTTTGCCTAGGCTAATAGCTAGGAGAGATTTTCCTACATTTTCCTCTAGAATTCTTATGGTTTTATGCCTAATGTACATCTTTTATCTATCTTGAATTAACTTTTGTGAGTAGTGAGAGTTGGGGATCCTGTTTCATTCTTCTACATGTGGCTATCCAAAATTTCCACCACCATTTATTGAATAGGCCTCTTTTCCCCAGTGTATATTGTTGTCTGAATTGTCAAATATCAGTTGGCTATATGTGGATAGTTTTATATCTGGCTTCTCTGTTCTGTTACATTGCTCCATGTCTCTATTTTGTGCCAGTATCATCCTCTTATTTTCTAGCTCTTTGAGCTATTCTATTAGATTGTGAATTTGTGACCTTTCTGCCTTTTTGATGTACACATTTAAAGCTATGAATTTTCCCCTTGGGACTGGTTTTGCTGAATCCCATATGTTTTGATAACTTTTCCCCTCTTTGTTATTCAATTTGAGGAATCTTTTGATTTCCATCTTAATTTTATTATTGCCCAATAATTGTTCAGCATCAGGTTTTTTAATTTCCATGACTTTTTGTAGAATTGAGTAATTCTCTTGGAATTAATTTCTAGTTTTATTCCACTGTGGTCTAGGAAGATATATGGTATGATTTTTATTGTTTTTAATTTGTTGAGACATGTTTTGTGGCCTAAGACATAATCAATCTTGGAGCAACCATGTGCTTATGAGAAAAATGTATGTTCAGTAATTTTGGGGTAGAATTTTCTATAAATATCTATTAGGCCCATTTTTTCTAAAGTCCTGTTTAAGTCCAATTTTTTAAAATTTATTTTATTCTGCTTGGGTATTCTGTCAAGCTCTGTCTGTGGGTTGTTAAAGTCCCTGGCAATTACAATGCTGCCATTTATCTCTTTGCTAAGATCTAGTAGAATTTGCTTTGTGAATCTGGGTGTGCCTGTGTTAGATACATAAATATTTAGGATTGTATGTCTTCTTATTTAATGGATCCCTTTGCCATTATATAATGACCATCTTGGACTTTCTTTATCACTATTGATTTAAAGTGAATTTTATCTGATATGAGAATTGCTACACCTGCTCTCTTTTTGTTTTCCTTTGCATGGTATATATTTTTTCCATCCCTTCACCTTGAGTGTATATGAGTCCTTGTGGGTAACTTTCATCCAACTTTTGATGGATGACATAGCTTCATCATAAATTGAAGAGCATTTGTATTTCAATATTTTAATAATACGAAGCTCCCTGAGGTAAGTACAGCCCTCTGAACATTTATGCATACATACATGACTCAAATACTATTCAATTTTCCTTCATTGAAAGTGCTTTTTTCTCTAACTAAAAATAAAAGCACTAGTTATATCACCTCTCCTCTAATACATAGATAAAATTTACTATTTCAGTAACATATCAATTATACTATTAACTTTAAAATCAAGTAATATCTAGTTCAGACAGCAATGTTTACCTGAATAACTCATTTTTAAAGATTATTATAGAACTACCTATAAGCTGATAAAAGCCTCCCCCCTACCCCCAAACTCTAAGCAAGCTGTTGTAACTTGGACAAAGTAAAACAGCTTCTTGTATTATGCATTGTAAATTTTGTTTTGTTTTGTTTTTCAAGAGCACGCACAGCCACCCAGGGCAGTAAAAGACATCTTTTCAGTTGCTTTCCCTTCACCTATCTGAAAAGATACATTAAGGAGATTCCATGAGGTGCCCTGCCAGAGAGGATTTTGGATCACTTTTAAGGGTCTATCAGAAAATTTTTCTGGAGATTATTTCCAATTCAGAGAAAATGACTTTAAGGAAGTAAAGAGGCAAATCTCATGGACATGCTATCACCTTGAGAAACATCAACAATCCAGTCACCCTCGCATATATATTAATAGGCTGAATGGTATTCCTTATAGTTGCTTTCAGAGGGTTAAACTCCAAACAATGTGATGTAAAGTATTCTTTTTTTTTTTTATTGTTAAATCATAACTGTGTACATTAGTGCAATCATCTGTACCCATTTAAGATGCACCATAGATGTGGCCCCACCCATTACCCTCCCTCCACCCAAACCTCTCCCCTCCCTTCCCCTTCTTTCACATTAAAATAGACCCAAGATGAAGGCATTTAATCCAGAACTCCATTTTCTTGTTTTCCCTTTTGAGTTCCCCTTGAATCTAACAAGCAGCAGCCAATTGTCAAATGTTGCCAGGTAGAAAAATAATTGAACTAATCTGACATAGCAGCTCTTCTCTCATCCCAAGCCTTGACATTTTTCATGTGGTGCCTGAATTATGTGCCCAGAAGGACTTAAATTCTCTCTTCTGATAACCTTGTACTTTATACCAGCTCTAAGTTGTAGAAGAAATAAGGAAAATTTACAGTGCTGAAAATGGGCCCTTTGTGATAATAGTACTGCTCAGTTCAGTGTCTACTCAGGGTGAGAGCATTCTCTTAGCCTCAAATACACCAGTCCTTTATAAACCACTCCTCCTCTAGGGAAGGGGAATATGGCCTAACCTGATACTATAAACCTGATACAAGCTGATGGGGCAAATTTACTATAACAGGGTTCCTGAGCTTCGGTTAAGATTTGCTTCTTGACTATGAGTGACAAAGGTCACTCTGGCTTGACATACATCATTCTGCAAGGTCATTTTCTTTTCTCTTTATTAAAACTCCAGTGTTTAAGTGAGGACAATAATGAGTAGCGCCCAGGAATAAAACTGGAATTGAAACCAAAAATAATCTACCTTTGTACCTTCCACTACCATCCCAAGGCAATTCAAAATAATTTCTATTCTGGGATAGGTGAGAAAACTCTGCCATAACCCAACCAATCTTCAGGGGCTTTCTGCCTACATACTCTCCATTCCTGTTAAAGTGATAAACACTTCTGGTGAGGTATTTCTATTGTATGTATCTAGTTTTGTCAAACCTTTATCTATTCATTTGTGTTAATTCATGAATCTTTAAGAGATCTTCCAGTTCAACTTATTCATTCTACAGATGAAGAAGCTGAGGACTCCCAGAAAAGAATTAATTTACCGAAATCCCCAGTGTGACAGAGTACAAGAGCTGGGTTAGATATCTGAGTCCTTCACCACCCCACCCTGTGATAGAATTTGCTGCTTAATAAAAGTCAAGTTTGAGTCTCAAAGTCAACTCAAATTCTACTGAGTGGTGAAAAGATTTGGTAGATGAATATGTATGCGAGAAGAAGTCAAAAAATCTAGAGGAAAAAGGTTCATTTTAACTTTGTTCCTGAAACTCATATATGTAACTTTAAAAAGAATTTATTTTTACATGGTAGGCACAATTTTATATTCAACATGAGGCAAAAATTGACTGCATTTCCAGCTTCAGTTTAACCCGAGATAGGTGGTAGTTGGGATTTTACTGGGAAAGAGTTGAAAACATGTGTTTGAAGTTACTCATAAGAAACTCATTGTGCTGCAGATGCCGCATGTCCAAGATTCTCTAAGTCTGTTCATGAGCCAAGATTCTCTAAGCCGTGGACACAGCCATCACACATCAAGAATAAAATCTGAAGTTTAATTTATTTTTCTGCAGCACCATGGCAGATTATTATCCCAATTTTCAAAAAAGGTACAAATCATATTTTATTTATCAGGACATTTTATGTAATAGGGGAATTTAATGTTTTAACTCTGAGTTAGGGTAAAATGCATATCCAGGAAAAGCATAAAAGATTTGGTTTGATAAATTGTCACAAACTGGGCACATTCACACAAGCACCACCCATATTAAAAAACAGCATCTCCACAGGCTCCCTTTAGTTATTAATACCATGTCCCTTTAATTTGCAGACTAACCACTATTCCACCTTCTAACAGCACACACTAGTATCTTCTATTTTGTATCTTTATAGATGGAATGATACAGTATGTACTTTTGGGGTCTGACTTCTTTTATTCAATCTTGCTCTTGTGAGGATCGTCCATATCGTTGCATACATTTGTAATTGTTCATCCATTGTGTGACTATATCACATCTTTAAAGCATTATTCTATTGTTGGGTGTTTGAGTAATTATCCTCAAGATTGTTTATTATGTTGAGTTGTTTGCAGAAAACATTAACTCGAAAGAAGTAAACTCACATTTTAGACTACTTTAGACATTAGACTTATAGTCTGCTGAGGGGAAATACTAGCTCACATTGGAATTATTTATCCCACATCTCCGACACTGAGGGCAGTATTGTTCTCCCTCTTTCTCCATCTCTTTCTCTCTTTTCTCTCTCTGTGTGTGCCTGTGCACATGTGTGTGTTTCACGTACTGTCAGCCAGCAGTTTCCTTTGGGCCCTTCACTGGGTAGAACCTGAGGCTGACAGCAAAGAGTGTTCATGCTGTACGCTCCAGTCAAAATGAATGGCTGAATTATTGTGACATTAGTAAACAGATAATTGGTTTCCCATGTCATTGTTCCTCACCTCAAGCTGGTTAGCCAGGCCTTTTCAAAATCCTAACTTGTTTGACCTGATACCAGTTACAGTCCATTTCAAGCTCTTCTGTAAAAAAATACCATCTTGTCAAAGAGAAGACACCTGCTCCCAGCAGGAGGGTTACTCACCAACTGCCAAAGCCTTTGTTACAGTGTCTAGAAACAAAATGATCTTTCCATCTGGAATGTATCTGCCTCTAGGATTGCCTGTCTTTGAGTTGACTGCCAACCTCTGGTACCAGAGCAAGGCAGAGAAATGTGGGAGGAGGACACTGGGAAATGAATTCTGATGAGTTTTGGACATTGTGATTTTAAAGCTAATTTTCTCCAAAGGAAAACCATTTACTTTCTGGGTGACCTCAGCAAAATATATTTACGTCCACATTTGGTTTCTACTTCTGTGACCCCAATTCTAAGTTACGTACTTTCTGTGGGCTATTAAAAAAAATATTTTTTAACAATTCCTTATATTAATTTTCATTTTTTTTTTCCATGGAAATAAAATCCTATTTGAAGTCTCAAAAGCCAGCAGGGGCTGCTTTTCTCTTATTTCCTTCCTCCCTCCCCCACTCCACCAGTGTGGGCTCTTGGACTCCACCAACCCCTGAAATCTGGGAAGGCATCTGCGTCACACAGACTGCTGTCCCTTTGCAGTCTGGGTCTGTCATGGGAGGCTCCCCTTTGCAGCTATGACTTAACACTGTAAGGCAAGTGCATCAGATAGTTGATGGGTGCATGTCCTGGTACCAATCCATTTTCTCCTGACTGGCAGTTACCTGCGTCCCCGTAATTTACAACTAGGTGCTCCTCAGAATGTTTCTGAGGAGGATCGTTTTATTTCTATCTCCTCTATGTTGAGCCCAGGATACAGTCAGATATAGTTTTCAGGTGGATGATTTTTTTTTTAAATTGCATAATGGAAAATATACACACACCAATAAAGAGTATTTTAATTAAAAATGTAAACATAATTTGAAGGTTTCTGTTCTCTAGTGAAACTAATTGAAAACACTTTAAGATTTCAGCTAGGGAGTTCTGTCTGATGTGATTGCTGTGAATGGGGTAAAGGACACTCAGATGCTTCAAGATAGGATACTGAGAAAGAACAACTCTAAACTTACCTATCTTCAGGTATTTCGTAAATTGTAAAACATAGCCCAAATATAAAGTATTGTTATTTTAACTGACCCCAGGAATTAAGTGTTTAAAAGTTGTCTAAATATTACTGGTCTCCAAATTGCGTATAATCCTAAAAAGCAGCTATTATGAGCTACAATACAAAACCTCTCCCATTGTGCTAATCTCTTCCTCTAAATTTATTTCCTCTGCAGGTAAATAACCTCCCCTGGGCTCCATCTTTGTATCCTATTTAATTAGAACAACACTAATCACCAACTAATCTAGCTCGCTCTTAACAAACTTTTGTATTCTAACAAGTCGAGTTTTGTTTATTTGTTTTTTCTCCTCCAGGGAGAAGGTAGGTATCAGGTTTGAGGTCAGCAAGCAGATTTATAACTAAACTGCAAGGGAAATCAACTCCATTTAGCCATAAACCCTTTCCCCCTCTAAGTTCAGGAAGGATTTCCAATTATTCACAAACAGATAACGTTGTGTAGCGCCTTCAATATTAAACATAAGTTACCAGAAAATAACTAGTTTTCTAAAATTGCCTAGCATCCCATTAACCACGGGCATCCCCTGTAGAATTTGCTAAGGAAACAGAGTGGGATGAACTCCCTGCTGGAATTCTGGAAGTCCTGAGATCAAAAGCAGGAAATGGTTCATACTATTGATGCACCAATTACATCAACTAAAGGACTGGTGGCTGTTTGTGTGTCTGTGTGTGTGAAAAACTGGGGGATAGGGAGATGAGGGGAATAAATAGAAGGTAAACACCTAGTTAAGAGTGAGTAAATGTTTCAGACCTTCTAACTGTAAATGAATGTTTTATTATGCTCTGCCCAGGGACAGCTCAGCTTAGTGATCACTAAAGAAAGGCCTTTCTTCTGGTTCAGCTTTTAAGAGTGAGAAGTTATTTTCCTCATCTTAATGTAGATAAATTCCTATTGTACTATGGTATAATCAGAAAGCAATTCAGCCATGCTAAGCCTGGGACTCTGAGACAAAATACATGACTCTGGTTTGATGGTGCATGTTTAAAATCTTACCCACCAACATTTCTAAAAGTTTGTCTTTTATTTGCTGCTTTTCTAAGATGCTGAGAGAAGTTCAGGTCACTTCTACTTTGGGGGGGCTCTTAGAATATTATAAAAAGCAAGTAGATGCAAAATTAAAATTACAAAGTTGATGTCGTTGAAATATTTGTATTTAAGATATGAACACTTTCAGCACAGAAAACACTATTGTACAACTGCAAACATATAGGATTTCTTTTAAAAATGAAACTGTTATCGCTAATAAGTGTTCCATCTAGCAGCAAGACAAGTTTAAAATTATGTGTTGGATGTCATCTTCATCCGGGCCTCTTAGTTCATCTCTATAATTACATATGTAAGTAACCTTGTCTGGAGATAATGGTAGAAATCTTTCAGCCAGTCACTGAATGGGAGACCTTGGCTGCAAGGGAGCCTGCACCTGCCACTCTTCTGATTCGTTTACTTCATTTCTACCTGTTTGCAATGCTGATTTAAGGTGTGGCGGGGGGGTGGGGTGGGGGGGGAGTGATTGGGGAAGCAGGTGGTTCTCACCAGTGGTTCTTAAAGTTAAGTCCATGGACTGTCACCTACTTCCGAATTATCTGGAATTTCCATCAGAAATTCAATTTGGGAAGCCACTTTAGATGATGTGGGTAAGTATATTTGGGTTGAGTCTCAGGAGTTTGCATTTATTTATGCTTAGGTGGTTTGAGGACTCAGAAATGTTTGAATGTTGGAGAACCACTGAGCTGTTGGGTGGGTATGGAGGGTGATGAGACCTGATTTCAGATACTATTAAAGTTGATGCCCAGAAATCCACCTCTGCTCATAATCTTTGTAGAAGTATTACCTTCCAGTGGTCATATTTCTGTGGTTTACCCCGTATCATCAGAGGCACTTGAATTGCTCCAGTGGACTAGAATTCCCACAAGGGCATTTTGAGCTGGCCAGTCTTAAAAAAAAAAAAAAAAATATATATATATATATATATATATATATATATATATATATATATATATATATATATATATATAAATATAATGTTTTAATTACCTGGTTGTGCTCTTGTAATGAAACATATGAAGCAGGCCCTTGGAACCCAAGATGCTTTGCAGTATATTACATATTATGTGCACGTATAAGGAAAGATTTGGGCTGCTGCTGAGAAGTTACTTATACCTCTAACTTTCTTCCTCCCCATAGCAGTCCCTCAAAGGCCAGTACAAATGTCATCTTCACAAAGTCTTCTGATGGCCCTTACTCTAGCCAAAATTAACAGCTCATTCCTCTGCATTCTGAAAGCTTCTGACTTGTACCTCCTTTTAGCATTTGTGTCCTTCTGCCTGACAGGACAGCGGTTTCATGATCTACCTTCCCACTTGACGAAGACCTCTGTGAAAGCTGGGGCTACCCCGTCACTACATCCCCATGAACCTGTGTAATCATTTGAAGATATCGAGTGCCCATAAAATGTCCACTAAATTAAAGTTTGTAGTGCCACAACAGAAGTCACAAATGGATAGGCCACAGGCTGGCAACATCTTTAAAATGTTGACAGGATGGCATATCAGCAGATTTCACATAAAACTCTAGATATCCAGCACCTCTCAGGACTATCAGCTTCAATAGGGCAGCAGCTGTCCCTTTAGAGGAACCTGCTCCTTCTTGTTTTCCACAGTTGCTTTTCAAATATTTTTATGTCACCTGCCGGTCTTTTGGGCACCCTTGACACAGAGACATCTTTCCCTTGCCTCTACGTTAGTCGGGATAAAATGCATGTCTGTGCTTATGGTGAAGGCAACTCAGAGCCAGACTACATGTTTATTGGGACTGATCATTTATAGGCCAATTTCCAGGTAATCAATTGGTTTGTTGTGCTCTATTACTAATTCAGTTTTTAAGGTGACAAATGTGATCTGATTATATTTTGGTTGTTTAAGGCATATGGGCTTTGCGGAATACTAATCAAGCTTCAATATGAAGGCAGTACAGATAAAATTAATGTCGACGTTTATATCTAGTTCTCATTGTTCTAAGTTTCTCCTAGCTTTTGACATTGTTAAAAGACCTCCCTCCTTCTTTAATGATTCCTGGAAATCCCCTCCTGGAGTTTATAGATTGACAAGGATTTCTCTACCTAAGATTTTTATTTTCCCCACTTCCACCTCTCCCTCCACCTGCTTCAGGCTGGCCTCTGCTCCTATTGTGCTGGGGAACAGTTCTGATAGTGGCCTCCAGGTTACCACTGCAGTAGATCTGTTTTCAATGTTCTCATATCTGATCTTTTGGTAATCCTTCCACTGTTGATCATGGTTCTTCCTCTTTCTTGAAGCTCTCTCATCCTTCGGTCACTGCGATACTAAACTCTTCTATTGCTTTTAGCTATCTGGTTTCTCTTTGTCCAAAGGCTTTCCTTGCATATTTCACTTCACCTGATCATTAGTATTTGAGTTCTTCAAGACTGGTCCTAGTCCTCTTTTCTTCTCATTCTATACATTCTTCCCAAGAAACTTATTCATGTCCTCACTTTAATTACTTGTTCATTTGCCAGTGATATTCAAATGCATATGTATAGCCTATATCTTTTGGGGGGCATGCTAAACCATGTAGGTCTTTGTCTACATGGCATATTTTCTTGGATGTCTCAAGAGCATCTCAAGTTTAATTATCATGCCCCCCCAATTCATACTCCCTCCCAAATTGGTCTTCCTCCAGGATTATGTAGCTGTGTGCATAACATAGCCATTCAGTTGTGCAAGTGAGAAAACTGGAAATCATCTTCCTTACCTACCACCCTACCATACAATGTCCATGGCCAAGACTGTGCACTCTGCCTCCCAATATCTTGAGTCCATTTGTTGCCATCTATGTCATCCTATCTTTGTCCAAGCTACTATTATCTATCACCTTGGCGACTTAGATGGTTTGAAAACTGGCCTCCTCAAGTCCATTTCCTACATACAGCTAGAGTAATGCGAATGCCAATGTGGCCACACTTAAAAGGACCCCCAGTGGCTCTCTCTTGATCTTAGAATAGAGACTATAATCCTTAACAAGGCTGGGCATGATCTGGGCTGCTTACTTTGCCTCATTCATCCTGTCACTGTCTGTGAACCAACCACTCCAGACTCCTCTCATTTTTGAATGCTGCATCCTCCTTCCCACTACAGACCTCTGCTCACATGGTCTCTACCACCCACATACCTCTTTCTCCCAACTGTACCTCTCCAACTAATTATTTCTATTTCTTCATTAGCTGTCAACTTAAACATATCTTCTCCAGAAACTCTTTCTTGACCCCCTTTTGTGAGTTCTCCCTCTAAGGACACTAATTATAGTTTGTAATTATAATCTCATTTTTGTTACTCTGATAAATGTGTCTTTCCCACTCTGGTTTTGCTCGTTATTCCCTTGAGAATCTCCTTAGCCCCTATGCCATGCAGGGGATAAATATAATATATACTTTAGGGGGTAAAACATGTTACTAATTCTAGATCAGGATTATGGAGCCCCAGGTCCAGCCTAGACAAAACCCTGTTATCCCCCATCAAGCCATTTCCCATTGCATAGCAATATCACATATAAATCATCCACAGAACAAATTTAATAGAAATGCATTATTGAAAATAAGAACAGATTTCTATATATGTGAATCCATACATTTCTACCCACACCTGAAATTTAAAATTGTTTTGCAACCTCAGAAAGAAAAGTGTCAAAGATGGATGACTAATAGCAGAATATTTAAATTGCTTCAGTAAAACCATTAAAGGGCAACTGGGAATAATATTTTTTGTTGTGATTCAGCACAACAAAAAAATTACACTGATGTGCCTCTAAATTGCTACTATCATGATCTTTACCAGTTGGTATAGTATAAATGATTAGTCAAACACTCAATATACCATGTGAATACTAACAAAAAGAGGCTAGATAAGATAATTAGGTAAAAATCTGATCATTAGAAGAAAATGAAAACAGGGCTTTTATCAGTTCTGTGGTTATGTCTGGCCATCCTGGCACTCATGTTCTGCACTAACTCTATTATTCCATTACTTTTGAGTTTCCCTTGATGACGTTTATATATTCTTAAACTCACCATAAGTTGCATCTAAGACATGCAAAGTATCACGACTTGGGGTTAGATTTTTTATAAAGAGAATTCCATAGACTCAACTGGTTTCAATTTCTAATCAGAGTTTTCCTAATTGAGAATTTCTCAGTGTTGCTGTTGCCTTGGAAAAAGTGACACTGTCCAAAAGGACTCTTCCTAGGGTATTGGAAGGCAGACTTCAGGAAAAGACACTCTTAACTAAAAAGCGAAACATCATTTCTTTAAGGCAAACAAATAAACAAAGACAGGTGTCTTTTAAGAAGTCTAACTACAAGTGTCTCTGGGTTTTTTATTTATTTATTTATTTATTTATTTTTTTGCTGTTTCTGGCTGGGGCTGGGCTTGAACCCGCCACCTCCAGCATATGGGGCTGGCGACCTACCCCTTTGAGCCACAAGTGCCACCCCGTCTCTGGGTTTTTTAATTTGGTCTCTGAAATACCAGCTTTCAGTGACATCAATTCATCTGGATGAAAACTTCTAAAATGCCATATGCTTTTCACACTTAGCACTACCCATCCAGATATTTCACAAATCAGAATACACCTTCAGTGAAGCAAAAAGTAAGATACAGTCTTTGATTCAAGAAAGATGAGCTTTGAGTCACCTTGTCAGCAGATATTCTCATCAAAGTTTGTTTTTGTTTGAAAGTTTGTCAGTTTGAGATCTGCAATGGGATGTCCGCCGGAGTTAGCTGCTGTTGCTTCTGAGCACTGGGGATCCTTCAGAAATCAAATCTTCTCACACAATCAATGACGGCCATTTATCTTCCAAAGGTATTATACATTTGACTAATCAGATCCTCTCATTTCCTCTATTGTGACTTTCAAACAGGCTTCCTATTAGATGGAGGAGAAACACAGAACTCTCCTTTCAACTGCTCTCCATATAATTAACATCAAAGAGAAACAAATGACTCACAATCACAGATAAAAAATTAGCCAATTATATACTGAAACTGGGACAAACAATTATGTCAATAAAATCGACTGGCATGAGAAGCCAGACCCAAGAGACCAGGACATTTGGCAGAACAGAAGACTTTTATTCTTCAGGGAATCTCGCTCCCCTTCCAGTTCTGTCACCTGCTAACACATCTGGACAAATAGACAGTAGATAATGCAGACTTGAATAAAAATCCTGGCTTTTTAGTGTGGCAGGGGTCATTTAGGGCCAATTTATCCAGGAAGGCTATATGTCTGTGGAATGGATGAAAAGCATTTTCCTTCTCCCCCTATGAAAAACTTCACCTAAAGACATTAACTTAGCAGCACTTAGAACAGATGAACATTATTTTCCCAACATAATTTTTTTTCTATGGCATATAATTTGGGAAAGAACCATTGGCTTAAAAATTCAAATACTTAAATCTTTGAACCCTATTTGCTAGACATTAAGAAGGAATGGTTTGATTGAAGGTCATGCATCTTTGCAATGAAACGACCAGCCTGAGGCATCACTGGGCTGACCACTGCACCACCTTTACATTCTATATCACTCTCTGAGTGGTTAGGGACCTGAGGCACATCCGTCTGGATTGAGCAGACAGGCCACGGTGATCCCAAGTGACAGGGTCTATTGCTCAATGGTCTTGTTGTTCCGGTTCATTAGACACAGCTTCAATTTTGACTGGAGGTTTAGAGATGAAGATGCTCCATGCATTCTAATTTGCAGTGATACCATTAAAGGTCTAGAAATTGGGCTTCTATTGGTTATCTGGGATCTGTATGGTACAGATAGATAATAAGCTATAGTCCCATAGTGCCCTGTGTCTGAATCCCTCCCCAGGAGGAAGTTAGGTACTGAGGTCTATTAACTATTTAAGACTACTTAAATAGGTACCTATTTAAATTATCATTTATTAATAAATGATATTAAGTTATCATTTATGCCATATTGCTACAGGAATGCACTCTTACCCTTGCAAAAGGACAAAATAACCATGTCTGTGCCAGATGATTTGGTCCTCTGACATCCTCCTAACCATCTCCAATCAGACCATTTTCTCATATATTATTATCCAGTGTGGGCCAGTGAGAGGGGGCTTGCCCATAGCGAAGATGTAATTACAGTATTTTTTTAAAGGCCCAAATACCTAGAGTAAATTTTTAATAAGCAATTAAGACTTTGGAGATAGTATGTGAAACCATTGCTGGCTCTTTTTGTTTGTCATTGGGTTTATTTCTTTCTCCTTAATACCAGAATGACATTGGCAATCAGATGCTTTTATTTGCCTGAGGAAGGGAGGACAGGAAGTGGATCAGTGCCCCTTGTCCTGTGTCCTTTAAGACAGGATAAATGTTTCCTCCTACAGTGTCCAGAGGGCCAGTTGTGGGGCCTGCGGACAGAGTAACAAGCCAGGGTCATCCCAGTACCCACAGCTGCCATCTGGATATGCAGAAATGAACTCTGCATTTTGAGATGTCTGTGCGAAGGCCTGATGACCAGGCAGAGTGGTGGGCATTGGAATCAAACAGAAAAGTCTTTGAAATTTTAATTGTCATATTATGTAACAGATTCCTGGCCCCATTCATAAAGTATCAAAGTTGAGATTCAGATTTCCTTTTTTTTTTTTAATTTTAAAAGACAATGGGCCTCTATTACATGAGTCGGAAAAGCAAACGCAAGATCTGCTAACTTGAGATCCTCAGCAATTTCCTTTTCAGTTTTCTTTTCTTTTCTTTCTTTCTTTTTTTTTTTTTTTTGCTGTTACCTCCAAGAGAAACTTCATTGTGACTTGAGGGAACTCTCCAGCCCCTTCCCCTTAACGGATTTGGAGAACAAAGGCAGCCTTAGGGAAGAGGTGGCCATCCTCTTTACAAGGTGTTTCCTGAGCTGACTTTCCACACCAGGGGCTATCTGGGAATCTTTTTATCAGTCTGGTAGTGAACTCTGATAGCAATAAATGTGGTGGCTGTGGCTGCACTTCTCTCCAGAATAATGTTAGAGAAGTGTTGTCCCAGCAAGCGCTCTAAGACAAAGTTCATGTAGGCTGAACATGAAGGAGGAAGGATCCCCCAGGAGCAGCCCGGGGGCCAGTCCCAGGTATTCAAATATTCAGATTGGAAGCCTCTGGAAGCCCTTGCAGAGATGGCTGACTGAATGTGCATGTGTACATGGAGGGGAGGAAGGGCCAGGAGAACAGTTTTGCCCTTCAATTTTCTCAGTTTTAAAAAATAAATTAATAGACTCTATCTTTTAGAGCAGTTTTAAGTTTACATAACAATGAGCTGAAAGTACAGAGAGATCCCCTATCCCCACTCTCCACCTTCTACTTCTTTTTCATGTTACTAATATCCTGCTGTTTGTGTGGCATATTTGTTACAACTGATAAACTGAGACTGACACGTTGTTATGAATTGAAGTCCACAGTTTAGGGTTCCCTCTTTGGATTGTACCTTCTGCTAGCTTTGACAAATGTGTAATGACAAGTGTCCCCCACTACATTGTCATTCAGAATAGTTCCCCTGCGCTGAGAGTCCTCTGTGCTCACCTCTTCATCCCTCTCTTCCTTCTAACCCCTGGAAACCACCCATTGCTTACTCTCCCCCTTTACTGTTTCCATAGTTGTGCCTTTTCTGTATAGTTGATACCACATAGCACGCGTGCACATTGTCCAGACCGGCTTCCTTCTCTTAGGAATATGCTTTTACATTTCCTCCATGTCTTTTTTTGGCTTGATAGCTCATTTCTTTCTAATGCTAAAAAATAATACCATTATGTGGATGCATGGTTTGTTTATCCATTCACTTACTGGAGGAAATCATAGCTGCTTCCAAGTTTTGGCAATTGTGGATAAAAGTGCTGTAAACATTTATGTGCAGGTTTTTATGTGGACATAAATTTTCTGCCTTTCTATTTTTTGGTATGGCATGTTGAGAATTTGAATTAGGTAGAGCCTCAGCCCAAATTCATGTGCCCTGTATGTCAAGGAGGAAAGACAAGCAAAAGAAACACACAGCCCAGACATAGCACATGGCTTTGCAGTTGCTTGGTAAATATCGGTTAAATGAATAATTGAATGAACAAATAAATAGGCTGACCTGGAGCATTAGGTCCGAATTTTGTCTCCACAAAATGAATATGTTGGCCTTCAGAGTAACTGTATTTGGAGATAGTGCCTTTGAAGATGTAATTAAGATTAAATGAGGCCATAAGGGTGGGGCTCTAATCCCATATCACTGGTGTCCTTAAAGGAAAAGGAAAAGACACCAGAAAGCTCTCCCTTTCTCCCTGTGAGGACATGAAGCAATGGGAGAAGGTCAACAAACACATGATAAAATGCTCATCATCCCTAATCATCAGAGAAATGCAAATCAAAACCACTCTGAGATATCATCCTACGCCAGTGAGAATGGCCCACACCACAAAATCCCAAAGCTGCAGATGCTTGTGTGGATGTGGAGGGAAAGGAACATTTCTACACTGCTGGTGGGACTGCAAACTAATACAACCCTTTTGGAAGGAAGTATGGAGAATCCTCAAAGAATCCAAATTAGACATCCCATTTGGTCCTGCAATCCCACTACTAGATATCTACCCAGAAGAAAAAATATCATTTTCTCACAAGGACATTTCCACTAGACTGTTTATTGCAGCTCACTTCACAATTACCAAGACGCGGAAGCAACCCAAATGCCCACCAACCCAGGAATGGATAATAAACTGTAGTATACGTATACACGTTAGGAAGAGAGGCCTCCCCAGAAACTGAATGCTATTCAGCCATAAAAAAGGTTGAGACTTTACATCTTTTGTGTTTACCTGAATGGACTCAAAGCCCATTGTTCTTAATAAAGTATCATAAGAATGGAAAAACAAGTATATCCAATGTACTTAATACTAATATGAAACCAATAGAAAAACAACTACATACGCACATGAGAGAAAAACACAAGAATGTTAAAGTTGAGGGGGGGAGGAGGAGAGAAAGGGAAAAGGGGTGATTGGTGAGCTCTCACCTACCTTGCACAACCCCTGCATGAAGAGCTCAACTACAACTGGAACTTTACCTCAGAAACACAAACCATGTAACCTAATCATCCGTAACCTCATATTAATCTGAAATAAAAAAACCTATTTTCAGACCTTCACTGATGTATCATTGATGTATATTATATAATTTTACAACGATAGCTGATAAGTTTGAAGCCACCACCACAATTAAAATAATGAAAACATCCAACAATCAAAAAAATATATGAGAGGGCAACTGTCCACAAGTTAGGAGGAGAGCCCCTCCTAGAAACTGAAAGTCTTGGACTTCTAACCTTCAGAACTGTGAGAAAATGCATTTCTATTGTTAAAGCCACCAGTCTGTGGTATACTGACTGACACCCAGGGTCTCCCTTTCATGGTATTATTGGTGACCTTAGGACAAGGAGAGAGAGAAAGGAGACCTTGTCAACACAGGGCACTCCCGTGGGTTTCCTCAGGTAAGAACAACTATCCCAAAGCTCAGGCGTGACGTCACCCTATGGTAGGTGCTGAAAGGGGCTCTGAGAAGGCATTCCTGATTATTTCCTTGGAATAAATTCCTAGATATAGGATTCTTAGAGGTGGAATTTGTAAGGTAAAGGGTATACTCAGTATTATAAATTGTTACATGTATCCCTATGTTACCAAGGTACCCATTCACACTTCTACCAGGACTATTTGGCCACATTTGCCAATGCTGACTATTCTCACTACTACAAAACTTCAGTAAAGTAAAGTACATCTGATAGCTTTTTAAATTGGTATTCAGTTGGCGATTATTCAGGGGGAGTATTTTTATGTCTTACATGATGCATCAGTTCATATCTTTTGTTCCTTTTACTGTGTGTTCATATTTTTCACATTAGTTGTAAGAAAATTTCATAGATTGAGAAATCTACCTCTATCTGCCCCACGAATTGCACATTTTTCCGGTGACTTTCTTTTGACATTGAATTTTGTGTCTGTATTTTTGGTGTATAATAATTTTTAATTTTGTATATTATTATGCTATATTAATCTATCCATTTGTGCTTTATATTTTTAGCCAGAAATTCTCACCAATAGCAAAGTTAAATAAGTATTTATCTATTTTTACATGTAGTACTAAGTAGTTTTGATTTCGGCGATTACATCTTTAATCATCCTGGCAATTATTTGTTTATAAAGTGCATAATAGGAATCTTCTTATTCTTTCTAATGAAGTGTGCATTGGTTCTTTCTCTCACTAATACTTACCTCTGTTTCTCACTGACTACTTGAAAAAGTTTGTAGTAAATTTGAAGCTATTTCATCAATTATTGGAAACAGTTCAACAAAGGGAAATCAGAAGGAAAGAACAAAAGAGAAAAGATCAGGAGAAAAATTTTGGTTTAAAAAGTCACTTTATTTTTTCCATCTTTGAAATAAGCAGGTTGGACAGGATAATCTGGGGAGCTCCATTCCAGCTCACCTTGATAAAATTTGAGAATGCTGAGGGCAAACCATATCTCTCAGCCTCTGTCTTTCTAAAATGAGATGAGTGGACCCTCAGTAGCCTTAAGCAGAAATAACTTAAAAGCTCAGAAACACTGGGACCCGAAAGAGAATTTTTAACCTGATGGAATCATTTTGCTGATAAGAACCCAGAGTCCCAGAGAGGTTAATGGACCTGCCCAGGCTCCCAGGCTGGTCAGTTGCAGGGTTGGCCTGGGGCTCAGACCCCAGACCCACACCCGGCTCCCCCACTTCCCACTTCTTCAGAAGAGATCCCCTCGTTCCCTCCTGCCTCCCTCTGCTTGCCACTTCTTTTTGTCAGAAATTCATTTTACTCTAATCATGATTCCTCTCATCTCCTGGATGTGCCACTGTTTGACAGCAAAAGCTGAGAAAAAAGGTGGCTTGCAATGGATAAAATGTAATAGGTGGAGCGTCTCTCTTAGGAGGTTTTCAGCACCATAGAGCCACTGTGTGCTTTAGTCTCCACAGGCACTTTAAAATAGTCTCCCCTGGGAGCACAGAGATAGTTTTGCTTCTCTTCCAAGAATCTGATTGTGGCCAAAGCAACAGATCTTCCATTTTTTGCCTAAAAGCAGTGAAATGATTACCTAGGTCCTTAATTTAAATTCTCACTAACAGCTCAGGCACTGTGGCAGCTGGAGGGGGCCAGGTGACCTTCACATCCATTGTCAGTATAGAGACAGAGAGGGATTTTATTGACCAGAGAAGATAATGTGCATTAGAGAAACCAAGCAAGGATGCTCTGACCTATCGGAATACTGTACAGGGTCAAAGGGCAGAGGATTAGACCCCGCTGCATCCTTAGTGTAAATGCCAATTGCATCCCTTTGTGTGCGGTGCTGGGACACTCGCCTGACTGGCTGTACCCAGGGGACTGGTGAGAGTGCCTCTCTCAGCTGCTGTTTGCTTATCTACGCTATTGAGAAAGCTTGCTGCCAGATCCCTGGGGTTGCTGCTTGAAAAAAAGGGAAAACAACCCATTGCAACATCATGAATCCCAGAAATTCCATCCGCATATTTTCAGAGCCTCTGGTACATTGGTTCACTCCTTAGGGGGACAGTTTACTGTATTTGCCTTTAGAAATGAACCCTCAGAAATCACTCCCGGGAATGTCCAATGAACAATTCTCTCTTTTTTCCCCCCACCCCCTTCCCTGCTAAGTGACTCAGAAAAATGCTTCTCTAGGGACACTTGTTCCTGGTAATATCAAGCCCCAGTAATGCATGAGAGTCCTGGATGTTTTTGTTGTTTATTTTTTCTTGATTTCCCTTTACAAGAGGAACTAGCCGGCTCGGGGCCTGGCGTGAGTTCACCAGGAGTCCTGGGAACTGGTTGTCTCAGGGGCTGTCTTTCCTCGAAGCAGGGACATACCACTGCTCAGTGTGGCGAGCACCCTCCTACGTGCTTTTCGTACATTTTCTCCTTAGGTCAATATCGCTAGTTTCCCCATTGGACCAATGAAGAAATTTTGGCACACCAAAGTTAGGAAACTTGCCCAGCTGATCTAAGCAGTGCAGAGCTGTGACGTGCACCGAGATATGTGGGCTCCGAAGCTCATGTAGTCGCTGCTCCCCAGGCCTGCCTCTGCCTCCCTGTAGTGGGAGGGAGGTGCCCCGGCCACACCTTGGCCCTTGAAAGTTGATGGCCTCTTCTCCTGTCGGGAAGGTCATACCCCTTCCCACCTCATTATTTCAGGAATAGCTCATGGTCACTAGTTGGTCAACTTGGGTACAAAAGGCTGTCCCCCACACCTCAGGGCACGACCAACACCGAGGAGCAATTCCTACTCCAGAGTTCTCTGTGGGATCAAGCAAAAGAAGGACCCCGGCAAAGACCATGGCCTTGCTTAGCTTTATTTCCTTGTCCCTAGTTTACTCTCCTCAATAGACCCTTCCTATACTTGTGTTTTGAGGCTAATTTCTCAATAAATAGCTCAAACAAGAATCTTTTTCTCTGGCCCTTCCTCTGCACTTCACTGCCTTTGCCGAGCCCCATCTTTCTATACAGCACCAACAGGGCGCTCGTAGGGCAGACTCGTGTGGTCTCCTGACAGCGAGAGAGGCCCTTTCTCTCTAGCATGTCGGCAGTCCTTTAAGACTAGGGCTCAGGGTGAAGAGGAGCTGCATGCCCAACAGCTACCAAAGGGAGGGATGGTACCAGTGAAGACGGAGGGGGCTGAGATGCTGCCTGAGAATAGTTCTTGAGGCCACGGAGACTGACGGAATGATCTGAGATCGCTTATAACCTTTGCTGCTATGTGACAGTCATCACAAGATAGAGAAAATTTGCATTCGCACAGCCAGCCAGGCTAGAACTAGAAAAATGTTCTCTGTGGTTTGATGGTGTGGCTCTCTACATCTGGTGATGGCAGAGGGAAAGAAATGGAAAGAGAGTAGAGATCAGGGAGACAAGAGACTTCCTTTTAGGTCTTGGAATCTATGGCAAAGGAATAACTGGATGGGAGACAATAAAACACATTTTGCGTGTTTCTCCAGATTCCACGTGTGCTTGTGATTGGATGTGGAACAAAAGCTTTCTTTCTAAAAATCAGTGGTGGCTATAACTTCCTGGATACTGTGGAGCTTAATAGCACATTGATTCTCCTAACAGCTCTGCAAGTATAGATGAGGGAAGGGTGGCTTCTCAAAATCACACAGTAAATCTGAGCCCAGGCCAAGACGCCAACTTCCTGTTTTTGGCTGTCCATGAGTTAGCAGATAGAGGCTTTGTATTTGCTGGGCAGACGCTGAAGAGCTTACAAGCCAGAGGAGAGTTGAAATCATAAACAATGGCTTTTGGGTCAAAGTTTTCCCTTCCCCTTTTTCAGTAAACCAGTCTGGGGTACCTATATAATTTCTGGGCTCTGAAGCCTACTTGGGTAATGCAGAGGTTGGAGGCATTGGGGGCTCAGGCTGGAACCTGATCAAGGACTTGGAGGACCAGACAGGACAGATTGGGAGGACAAGACTCTGAGTATACACCTTCTTGGGAGGCTCAGATGACTGGGGCAGATTTTCAGGGTACCTGGAGCAAGGTCTAGACCAACAGGTTGTGACCAGCATGGGGAGCATACAATCATACAGGTGCTACGTGGAATCTGAATGAGATAGGTGATGATTGTTATCACAGAGGTCCAGCAAGGGACACAGGAGTCGTAGAAATCCCACTAACAGGTGGTAATCAGAGCTTTGGAATCTGGATCCAGATTTCCTGGAGGTCTGGAGGAGGTTAAGCAGAGCTTCATGTGCTAGAATTGAAGCTCAAGTTCTTAAGTTTATTGCCTGCTGCCATAGATGTATCCTGACCAGTGATGGGAGTAGGTGGACTCATTTCCCTGAGTAAAAATGTTGCTTCTAATTTCTTGAGTTAGTGATGCCTTCAGAGAACCCAAATATGTTCCCAATGTTGTTTTGGTTGACTCTGAACCTTCGCAGGTATCAGTCGATATGAGCTAATGTGCAGAATTGTTATTTTCCTCTAAAAGAGAAAGAAGTTGTTGGTGGGCGATGGCGTCTACCCAACTCTACAGCCCTTATAGGTAGATGGGGTACAAAGAGAAGCTGAGGAAGCTGCTTTCAAGAAGACTTTTGTGAGGAATGATAGCAACACAACCCTATTGTGGGGGTTGTTCTCCATTCTGGGATGCGCCAGATAAAAGAGCACCAGGATAGGGCAGTGTTGACCTGGACAGATGGTGCATATTTACCAGGCCCCTGCAAATGCTTAGAGGACAAGATAAGTCATCAATGTAGAGGGCAGGGTGAAGTGGGTCAGCAAAGGGATTCTGAGACTTCTCTGAAGCTCCCAAGAGCATTTGGCAGGGGTTGAAGGATATTATAATCTATCCAAGCTGCTGTGACAAAATGTCTTAGATTGGGTAACAAATAAACAACAGAAATTTATTGCTCAGAGTCATGGAGGCTAGGAAGTCTTAAGATCAAGGAACTGGAGATTTAGTGTCTCCTGAGGGATCACTGTCTGCTTCATATGTGGTGCCCTCTCTCTGCTTCTTTACATGGTGGAAGGGACAAACTGCTCTCTTGGGGCTTCTTTTTAAGGGCACTAATCCTATTCATGAGGACGCTGCCTTCATCACCTAATTGTTTTCCAAGGTCTTTACCTCTTAATAATATTGGAGATTAGGTTCCCACATATGAATTTTTGGAGGGCACAAACATTCAGATCACAGCAGAGGGCCTATGTAAATAAGAGGCATAATGGCAAGAAATTTGATTTCTTAAAGTTACTAACACTTTGTTTGAATCCACAGCTTATGAGGCTTAAGGGCACACCATTACTAAGGCTGCACACATTACCATATACCTTAGTGGCATAGAACAACCACTGCATTTTACTTACATATTATATGGGTCAGGATTTAAGGAGAGCACCACTGAGATAGTTTGTTCCCGCCCTATAATGTCTCAGGCCCCAGCTGGGAAGATTCAAAGGGTGCTGGTGACTGAAATTGTCTGGAGTCATCTTCACTCACAGGTCTGGATGTCCATGTTGGCTATTATTAAGAAGGACCAGAAAGGTCCAGGATAATCTGCCACCTGTAGAACTCATAGACCAATGGTGTGTAGACCAATGGCAGAGTACATCAAAAGAGAGCTACAGACCTTGCTGGTGGAGGGCACCAAGTTGGGAGTGGGCTACAAGATGGAGGATCAAATTTTGTCAGACTCAAAATCACCTGGACATGCTACACTCACATGACAAAAACTGACAGATGAACTTATTGACCCTCTTTTCTGGGTCTCCTACTTCTTCTGGGGGACACTTAGTGGAGGACTTAGACCATGTCCTCCAATTCAAGTAGGACATGGTCTAAATGGTTTAGGAAATAGTTATGGGAACGGGTGTGAAAGCTATAGTGACTGGGTCCAAGAATGTGATTGCTGGAAGAGATTTCGGCAACTTCTGAAATTAACAATTTATAACACTTAAAAGATGATCTAAAGCTCTTGCCCCCTCCCTAAAAAAACCCACATGATAAGGTCAATGCATGATATTTAGAAAAGAAGAAAAGCACAGCTGATCTGATTAAAGCAGCGGCAGGGATCCACAGCACCTACCCTCTCCACTTCCCACTGGACACCAGTGTGCAACCCAGGGCTCTGTTCATGGGAGAACATTAGGTCCCAGTGAGAGAAAAGGACTTACCCAAGGTCACTCAGCTGGTTTTAGCTGGAGAGAAGGATGGAGCTCAGAATTCTGATTCTCAGACTAGGGATATTTCTAGTTTTTTAAATGAACATCTTTTATTTAGATCACATAAATGGTATGCATTTTAAAAGTACAGACATGTACAAGAAAATAAAAAATCATCTTTGATCTCATGACCAAGGAATAACCATTTTAAATATTTTAGTGTATATCATTCCAGTCTTTTATCTTTGTGTATATACATGGGAAGCTAACATAAGTATTGCTTTACAACCTGATTCTGTCTCTTTTTAATTTCATGTGAGTATTTCCCATGTTAATTTTTTATAACATCATTTTAATCATTACATGGCATTCAATCATAAAGAGATACTGTGATTTATTTAAAATATCTCCTGTTGTAAGATATTTTATCTATTTTTTTCTTTCTTCTCTTTTGCAACTATAAACTGAATTGTGATCAACATCTTTACAGATACATTTTCACACACATCTGGGTTAATGTGACTATGAGACATTCCTATGAGAACACTTGTGGGTGAAAGCGCATATATATTTTTAAAAGTCTTTTGGTTCTTCCTGCCAAGTTGGCTGGAGTTCCTTCTCTATAGCACCAAGGGTCGTCCCCTAGAAGGCCACTCTTCATTGTATGGTACAGATGTTCACCCTTGGGAAGAGTGATGTTCATTGTTTTGAGTTCTCTTTCCAAGATAGAACCATAGCAACATTGAATTAGAAGGAACTTTAGAAGCTGGATAGATCTTCTCTCTCTCTCCTCTAATAGAATTTATCCTGAGAGTTGGAGGAAGTTGACAGAAGGTTAGTGATAGGAAAATTTCAAAATCATACCATTTTAGAGTCATTTGCAAAGATAATGTGACTTACCTGTAAAGACATAAGTTTCAGGATTCCTTGTATGGCCTCAGTTTGGATGTAGATGTATTTTGCTATGATCAAAGGATTGATGGGATGTGCCTGCCAAGAGTATCTTAACCTGATGATCCTAAGGAAACAGAGTTGATTTAAAGACCTTGAAAAGAATGGAAGACTCTGAATGCAAGGATTATCTCCAGGACTCCGCAAGTTTCTTACTTCCACTGCTAGCAAATTACCACAAATTTGGGAGTTTCTTCTTACATCTCTGGAGGCCATAAGTCCAAAGTGAGGTCTATGGTGCTACAATGAAGATGTAGGTGGGGTGATTCCTTCTAGAGGCTCTAGCTTTTGGTGGGTGACAACATTCTTTGGCTTGTGGCCACATTATTCCAATGTCTGCTTCTATTTTCACATTACTGTCTCATCTTTTTCAGTCAAAACTCTTTTTGCCTCACTTTTACAAAGACACTTGTAATTACAATTGGTGCCCACTCAAATAATCCATGATAATCTCTCTGTGTCAAAATCTTGACATAATTATATCTGCAAAGTCTCTTTTGCCATATAAGGTAACATTCAAAAGGGTTAGGGATTAAGGCCTAGAAGCCTTTCAGGTCATTATTTGGCCTACTGCAAGGACCAGTTGCAAAGAACTCAGGCTAAATCTTGGGTCAAGGAAGTTGTGATAAGGTACTTCAGGGAAAATATCCCCAAAAGGCATTTTTTCACATTCTAGTTGACAGTAGACTAGAATAAGCCCCCAGGAGCAAAGGCAGGGGAGCAGCACTGTTGAGGACCTTACTGTCAATCACTGAAGTCATAGATACAGACAGTATAAACTCCTTTTGGTTCAAATATTAATGCTCCAGGCCTCGGCTCAGAAGACAGCTGCAGAACCATGGCATTTCATCACTGTACCTTGGCTTAACCTAGTGTCCACCTTTCTTATTACTATAGCAATCTGAAACAGAAAAGAAGAAAAAAAACCTTTTTTAAATTTAGCCAAAAAGACTGATATTCAATGCCTGAAGAGGTGATAACTATGTGAACCACCTGAGGATTTGGAGGGAGGCAAATTTCCCACAAGGCCAGTATGGAGAGGTCAAGCCAGAAAAGCCTGTGTAGAGATTCTACCTGTTAGCCATTTATTGCTGTAGACTGGTGGGCTGGAAAATGTAGGTCAGACAAACATGCCAAAGTTCATGTGACTGTGGAAAAGGCTCACAACAGACTTCTAAAAGACTGTACGTAAGATTGTAGTTATTACACAGATGCAGTCACTGCTGAAAAGTTTGCTTACTTCTCTGTTGCTCCTTCTAGATCTTTGGGTCATTGTTTATAATGTCCCCAATGATCACAAATATTTGCCACTCTGAGTTTTCAGAAACACCTTTACCAAATAAGGCATTGGCATTGATTAGATTCTTTTTCTTTCGGTTTCTTCTTCTTCTATTTAGTTTTTTTTGTTTGTTTGTTTGTTTTCTGTCAAAATAAGATGTGGCTATAAAGGAAGAATAGGCAAATTATGGCTCACAGGCCAAATTTGATCCGTTGTCTGTTTTTATAAATAAAGTTTTATTGATACACAGCCATGCTGGTTCATGGATATATTTTTTACAGTGCTTTTAACTACAACAGTATCGTTGAGTAGTTGCTACAATGATCATAAAATATTCACCGTCTTAAAAAAAAATTTCTTTACAGAAAAGGCTTGCTGATCCCCGCCTAGAGCCGTATGCTGCCTGTTTCATCTTCTTCGTCATCTTCATCTTCTTCATTTATACCTTCACCTCTGTCTTCCTCTCCTCTCTCCCATTTCCTTCCTTCCTCCCTCCATTCCTCCCTTCCTCCCTTTTTTTCTTCCTTTCTTTCTTCCTCCCTCTTTTTATTCACACTCATTTAAAAAGTTAAAAACTATTCTTAGCTCTGGGGCAATACAAAAACAGACTTTTCACTATGGTTTGCAGGTCCCTGCTCTAAGCTAAAACATTGATTTTATTGTACCACTTAAGACTATTTTCATGCAATCAATGTAAAACCTAACCCAAAATTGCTTAAACAGGGGGGAAAGGGAGTTTATTGGTTCAAGTCACTGAAGAATCTTCAAGAATCTCTGCTTTCATGTAAACCTCAAGCCAGCAGTTTACAGCTTCATCCTCAGGGGCCCCATATCTCTGTGCTTCTCAGCAGCTCTGCCCTCCTATGTGGACAGGCTTTGTCCTCACGTGGCTCCAAAAACGGCTGTTGTAATTCCAACCACCACATTCTGTACATATTATCCAAAGAAAACTCTCCCGGTACCTTTCTTGGAAAGTAGAAAAGTATCTTCTTTTCTCAATGGCTTCCAGCAAGCATCTTCCATTTCATTGGTTCATGTGGGGTGACCTGCCCATCTCTGGACTTTTAACTGTAGCGCAGGACGAGCTGCTTCTCTTACTACCTTAAGCTAATTTCATCTGAATATCATAGAGAATGGGAAAGGGCTAGTTTTTCCAGTGGAAATACAGACTTTTACTAAGCAATGAGTGGTCTAGGGAACAGTGTTGTCAGCATCACCAGGGAGAAATGTGACATCCCAGATGACACCCCATACCTATTAAGTCAGAAGCTGTGCCTTTACGAGACCCCAGTATGACTCTTCTGCACATTCAAGTTTGAGAAGCACTGATTACTCTCACTGAGGAAGGAGGGCTGATGCTAAGCAAAAGCAACAGGCGGTTGTTGTTTGTTACACAAATTTCCTGATGATGGTGTTAAATTGATTTTGACAGCATTTTCCATAGACAAGATTACAAAATGATTTAAGCAGTTATCATTTATCAGTTTGACTGTTTTCAGTGACAAATACAAAACCTCCAACTCAACAGGCTTAAAGAATAAAGAAAAATATTATCTTACATTGCAAAATATTACAGAGTAGGATAGCTCTTGTGCTTAATAATTCTTTAAAAACCTTTCTTTGAAGACAATGGACCTCTTCTCACATTTCATTGGCCAAGGCTGCAAAATCCCTGTCACTGGCTTGGGAAATTCAAAATGTGCCTGTGACCCAGGGGAGGAAAGAATAGACACCAATGTCAAGTCAGATCCCATCAGCAAGGTCGAAGGGCCACTGACACCAGGGATCAGCTACAGCATCTCTGGTGTATTTGTGGAACACCCTAAGATTACTACTATGTATGCTAATGCTTATTTCAGGATGCTCAATTTCCTTTTAATTGGTTGTCCTTTTATAGTCCTACCTTAAAATAATTAACTGGATTTGTTTATATATTTTGTCTTCTTCAATGAAGCAAGGAAAATTTTTAGTAACAAAAGGTAAATAGACCCAGAGCAGCAGGAAAGAATTTTTATAGTCAGCCTCCTGATTGAGTGTGACAAAAGGCAAAATAAATGAAAAAGACACTTGACAGCATCCTTTATAAAAAAAGTCTTATTTGTTTTGTGTTTGGGCAGCACAGCCTCCTTTTCCAAGGCCTACAGCTGGGGGTCAGGCTGCCTGTATCTACCAGGATCACTAAAATTTTTGGCATTGTGGTACTTGAGCCCTGGGGTACACATTTAAATTGTCATATTTGGTCTGCTTCACAGTGACATTCTTTTGCAAGTAAAAAAAAAAAAAAAAAAAAAAAAAATAGAATATGTGATTGGTGTAAAAGATTAAAACTAGATACAATTGCTAATCTTGGAAGAAAGTTGGGGGCTAAGACTTGTTTTCCTTCTTGAAGACTAGATACCAAATTCATCCTTAGTTTCCTAAGAACAAGGCGTAGCACTGGAGTGAATTAGAAGGCAGTTAATTATGTCCAATGCTGTGTCAATCCTCTATTGAGGATGTGAGTGCTTATTAGAAAAGGGTGGACAATCTGGAGGCCCCCCTGCCCCACCCGGGGTCTGTGGCCTGTGAATGAATGGCCTCTCCTCGGGGCTCTGTTTAATAAGGGGCTCTGCAGCAGCCCTAGGCCCCCTGCCTTGGAACCCGCCAGTCTGTTGTGGTGGGGGCAGTGGGTGGTTTGCACTTGCTTTATTTGGCTGTTGAATGGATGGTTTCCTTGCAATTTCCTTTGTTCCCATTTTATTAGCAATCTCTCTGTGCAGAGGGGTTTTAGACAAGTGTGGATGCTGGAAGGAGTTCTGCTACAGATTTCACAGGCAGCAGAATGGTCATGCTGGCATTTCACCAGGCTCTGGTAGGTTTTACTCTTAAGGCCTGGTTGTTTTTGAACATTCTTCTTGGATTTTTGAACAGTTAAGAGCACTTACTGTAAACGAAGGTCATGTAGCTGCCAAGCCCTGGGTTGGGCCCCTTAGATGCACCAGTGCTGCTTTCTATGCTTTCAACCGCCCTTTGCAGTGGGGAAGATTATCTCCATTTAATACATGAGCAACTGAAGCTCAGAGACTTGCTCATGGTCACACAGCAAGGAGGTGGTAGGTCCAGAGGTAAAAACCAGCTCTTATTTACAAGGAAGCCTGCGTGCTTTACTGTTCAAGGTTGAACGACCCTTGGGTCCACCGTGTTCCTTGGTTTTATTTGTGACACTAAGGGACAAAGGCATTGGAAACAGAGCAGAGCCTGGGCTCAAGAGGGTAAAAGTTTGGAAATTGCAGGCTCACAGTTTGCCCTTAGGTGGTGGGACCAGTGACAAAGCAGGAAACATGGATCTCACTCTTGTGCTCCAAGCCCTGTTACTATCATTTCAAATAGGTTCCTGCTTCTCCAGGACACTGACTTTTATTTATTCATTGCTATATACCAGAACCTCACAATGTCTAATACATACATTGAAGCACTGTATTAGTCAGGGTTCTCCAGAACTAACAGGATCCATCTGTCTCTCTCTCTCTCTCTCTCTCTCTCTCTCTCTCTCTCTCGCACTCTCTCCCCCCTCTATCTGTATTTCTGTCTCCCTCTATCTCTCTATCTCTATTTTTATCTATATCTATCTATCACTATCTCTTTCTGTCTCTCTCATATATACATACATATATAGACACACACACACGTACAGGATATGGCACATATTTAAGGAGAAATTTATTAGAGGCCATTATGACAAGCAGACTGAGAAGTTTCATAATCTACCTTCTGCAAGCTGGAGACCCAGGAGAGCCAAGAAAGTAGTTCCCAGTCCAGATCTGAAGGCCTGAGATCCAGGAACACCAAGGGCAAGAGTAGACAGATGTCTCTACCCAAGCAGCCAGGCAGAGTTAATCCAACCATCCTCGGCCTTTCTATTCTATTCAGACATTCAGGGGATCATATAGTGCCCACCCACACTGCAAGGGCACCTGTTACACTCAGTCTACCAATTCAAAGCCTGGTTTCTTCTAGAAGGACTGTTACAGATATACCCAGAAAGAAATGTTTAATAGCTATCTGGGCATTCCATGACCCAGTCAAGTGGATACATACAATTAACCAGCACAAGTACAAAATACATTTGAATAGATGGAGAAGAGTTGAGAAGGGTATAGCAAGAGAGCAAGTCCCACTTTTTTTTCTTAAAAACAAACAAACAAACAAAACCCCCCCCCCAAAAACAAACAACCCCCCTCCAAAAAAAAAAAAAAACAAAAACAGAGCATATTACTTTTAGCTTGAAATTCACATTTTTAATTGTTGCCATGTAACACTGGGCAAGGTGCTAAACCTAATTAGCCTTCTGAGTTTCTCTGAGTGCTAAAGATAACATCTATCATGCAGGTTTGTTGAGAGAATTAAATAAATGCAACAAGGAATGTGAAGAGTTTAGCACAAACTCTGAATGAAGCAGGATTTTGGAAATGGTGGCTATTATCGTCATCAGAGTATTTTTACCAATGTTCGGAATAGTAGCATCAGTCTATTTCTAATTAAAGTAAAGGTCTTGGCAGCCTGGACACTTGCATTTCATGACTATCAAGAAAGGAGTTTCTTGTCACTTGGTCACATTGCTCTATAAGAAGTGGGCCTGGAATTTTGGCCACGGATGGCAGGGCACGGTATGGATTTGTATTTTCCACACCATTTGCCTCTTTCACAGCTCTGTTACCTGAGGGCTGACTGTTCTCCCATTTCTGACCTACTACAGCCACCATCATTTCAAGAAACAGACATAAGAGTATTCCCCTTACAGGTAAGGCAGAGCCTAGCCAGCATTTTCCCCAATGAGTATTTTAAAACTAGAGATTTGTATGGCTCATTTAAAACCATTTTACCAGAAAAGGCAGCCACAGGGAAAATGACTTAAAAGGACATGTGAAAGATGGACTCAGCTTGTCTTCGTGGTAACAGAAATATTGCTATTATTAATATCATGCACTTAGAGTGTGCTACTTTCCCAAGGAGCTCAAACCATTGCACATATATTATCTTATTTCTTCTTGCCATATGCAAGAGAGGTAAAAGAAGAAATAGGAAAAAAACACTGTTTACTAAAGTACATTTTGGTGGGACTGGAACCAGATAGCATCAACCCTGTCTGGTAGAAAAATAGATAAGGGATCTTACTTCTGGGAGCACCTGACTTCCTGTTGCACTTTGCTGAGTGCTAAGTGCCAAGGAGAGAAGAGATGTCCTCTGACCAAGACACCTGTACCCACACCTTGGGAGAGGGATGGTGTGCTGAGAGTCTCTGGGCTCTCAGCATGCTGGCTGCGTGAGAGGACCCACAGCTGGCTGCAGGGCCTACTTCCCCTTGGAGTTGTGCAACCTCTTGGGTGAGAGGCTGAGTTCAGTTCCTCCCACTCGCCATTTTGTTGATCCCCCCTCTTGGCTCCTGACTTTCTCCAAGAGTATTTGAGGAACTCTCCAAATAGAGTTAAGAGTGCTTCCCATTAGGTAGGAATGAGACAAAATGAAACATTCCTTTCCCTCTAAAGGATCCTGGACACATTCAGGAGTAGGGAGTAGAGGACACACTGGGGTGGCCTCTCCCATTGCCCTGGCTGTACCTCTGCAAATCTGTCTGTAAGTTCAGGCATTTATGTTGAGCTCCAGAGCACATCACATGTATGTTCATCCTAGCTGAAATATGACTCAACAAAGAGCTTGTGGGAAAGGGCTCCACATGCACCTGTGGGTAAGTGATGACTGCATTGGAACTTAGCTGAATGGGGGCCTCATGTCCATGGCACAGGTGATAGGAATTTGGAGGATGTGAGAGGCATTTGGGGCTAGCTCAGAACCATGTGGTAGAGAAAGATTTCCACATCAGAATTTGAAAGATTTGGATTTCAAATCCCAGGTCCCCGTGTACTTACCTGGATGTTCGTGTTTCTGAGTCTCAGTTTCCCCATTTGTAAAATGAGAATCATAACATGCATCAAGGGGGTGGTTTGGAGATTACATGGTAGGTTCTCCTTCATGATGGGAGGCTCGAATATGACTGCAGGGCTCAGAAAACCTTACCTCTTTAGTTTCCTTTCAGGTATAGGTATCTTAGAGCCCTTAGCATCTCCAGGAAATGGTGAAACTGAATATACCTCTTTGAGAAAACTCCAACAAAATGCTGGTATTCATGACTGTTTATTATAAGAACATTTCTTCATTTGTTTAGTTGGTCAGTAAGAAAACAAGTATTTATTCAACTTTGGCTGCAGGGTTAAATACTACAGACACCATGATAGAAAAAGACCTCAATCTCTGCCCTCAAGGAGTGGTAGCCATTGTATCTGGTTGATTTCCACCCCTGGTTGATATGAAAACCCCAGGACGCCTGGCCTGAGTAGAGTCATTGAAAGAGCTGTTTATGTAGCCCTGAATTCAGCAATTCCAACCACACCAATTATAGGCTTTTCTGTCAGGATTGACCTTTGAGGAGATTGCCTCAATTATAAAAGGTCAACATCTCCTGGATCTGGCACAAGCAAGTCCTGAGCTAGGTACTAAAATATAGCCAAAGTAACCCCATGGAGGTCTTTTGCCTCTGCCATCCAGCAGAGGCTTGAGGCAATCAGACACCTTTGCAAGAGAATGATTACATAGCTCCGAGATACAAAGTGTGTGCTGGAAAATCAGCACTTACATCTTAATGTAGGCAAATCATGTGAGCTTTTTAAATTAGCAATTCAAAGTGTGTTTTCACTGCTAGTTAGTCATTACTCCTAAATGAATCAATCCTAAGGGTCATGCCGCCTCTCCACCCAGAAGTTAAGGTATGTCAGTTAGGACTGTAGCAGGTAGCTTTTAGAAAACTCATTCCTCTAGGCAGGAAGGCAAGTGGGTAAGAACACGTGGTATACATGCTATTTTCTGGACTCAGATTCTAAAAAGAAAAATTACATCTCTTAATGTCACCTGGAAGGATAATAGTGACTATTGACCTCCATGCAATTCCCTGATGTGAAGCTCCATTTTTGCAGACAACACCCCATTCCCCCACTCCCAAAGACAGAGCAGGCTGAGTGTGTATGCTTTACAGGGACAAGATGAGAGGAAAGAGTCCAGGAAGAGCAGTGAGCTGGGTCAGGTGCATGGTGAAAGCAGGAACTGGTTTCCCACATGCATAGCTTCTTCTGTGGATCAAATCTACACAAGATCTATGTGTGAATCTATTAGTCTGAATCTATGTTCATACTAATTCCAGGGAGATTTCCTGTGTGTCACCAGACAGAAAAACTGGTTTATTCCCTCAGGCCGGAAGCACAAAATCAGGCTAGGGACTAAATTTGAGGCACCTTTTCACATAGCTTAGATTTCCTTGTCAGGGAAGAGGCTGGAATGTCCAACTCTTGGTGTGTTATTTCAGCTCTAGTTTTCAATTAGCATAAAGATTTTATGCTAATTGAAAAAGTACAATTATCAGATTCCTTGCTCTCTTTTTTCAGACCAATGCTGGTAGGGGGACACTTTCCCATGTGGTTGACAGACATTTCATTGGATGTTGAATATCATCTTCCAATTTATAATTTTTCAGAATTATAAATTGGAAGATGATATTATAATTCTTTTCAGAACATAGAAAAGAGCTTTTTCAGCTCTGGATCACACAGCTTATGGATGAATTGATGTCTCTATAACTTTATGGAAACAATTTTGGATATGTAAATTTTTTCTGGGGATAAGAGCTAATGTTCTTATTAGGTTCTCAAAGCAGTCAATGACCTAGAAGACTTGAACCCCCCCCCCCCCCCAATGAAGACCAAGTTTCCTTAACACTAGTGAGTAATTGGTGGAGATTAAAGGTCAATTGTAATGGGAGACAAAAGCAGTAGGTCTGTCTGCAGAAAAAGAAAGTGAGTCTCCATACCTTGGGAATGTCCAAGTATTGAAATCATGGGCCTGGGGCCTGGGGCCTGGCTCAGATGGAATATATTCTGTCTTTTGTGCCCATATTCCAGCTTCACAATAGACTTCATCCATTACTCTGTGATGAGTTTCTTACGAAAAAGACTTGTCAGAGAAACACCTCACTTCAATCACACATTAATTATAATTATGAAACTGCCCTTCCAAATTGATGAGAGGGTGCAAGGCAAGACTTAGAGTAAGGGCCCCCAAACTCGGTGAACTTAGCTAAAATAATGATAGCAATCAGCCACTCTCCCCTCATTTGCTTGATAATAATCACTGATTATTGCTTCTTCCTTTGCCTCTTTCGCCTGGAGTCAGGCATAGTTGTCAGTTATAAAGATTCTAACTTTTCCCTTATGGAACATCACCTGCTTGGCATCTAGGGGTAGTTTTTGAGGTATCTTCCAGGTCCTGCATTCCAATGAGTGACCCACCCAGACTCAGGATGGACTCAACTGGTCTTAGACCCTCCCACCCAAGGAATTGCATTCCAGTGGATCGGCTGACCCACCTAGACAGCGGGCCATACCAAAGGACTGATAGTTCTGCCCCAAAACCAGCCCATTAGCAGACCAGGGTTTTCTAATCTTCTGCTGTAAGAGACCAAGCTTGTAAGAGCGGTCACCAGGTCATCAGTTCTTGAGGGATGCTCTGGGAGACAAGCCTCAAGCAACCTGCATTAATGAGGTAAGATCGTCACTCCTTGGCAAGCCGGTGTTATGCTTTTTTAAACATTTGTGGTGCAACAGAGTGGGAGTCAAAAGCCCGCAGCGATCATTAAGCGGTGATCCCAGTACATGGGCCCCCCACACCTGTTGTAGATACTGTTCCAATGAAAGGCCATGGCAGAGGTTACTCGGGGCTTCCCTGCACCTGTGGGAAGTCAACCTCTTGCAAGCATTTATACTTCTATTCATGTCCTGGCTATTTTATTCGCGTGGTGACAGGATGCTACAGCAGCACTGACATCTGCCCACAAAACTGTCTTTAAAAACCCTGTCTCCCCAATTCTCAGCGAGGTGGATGTGAGAATTGCTCCTTTCTCCCTGCTTAGCCCTACATGGAATAAACTATTTCTCTGCTGTAAACCCTGCTGTCCGTGGTTACTGCCATCTGTCTGACCAGTGGGCAGATGAACCTGGCTAGGCGGCAACAACTTCATGGACTTTTTGTGGCCAGCAGATAGGAGAGCCCTGCCAGTTGGAGTTGTGTTGATATCAGAGGGACATCATTCCTGTTCCCCA
The DNA here is from genome assembly GCA_963574355.1 of Loris lydekkerianus. NCBI lineage: Eukaryota > Metazoa > Chordata > Mammalia > Primates > Lorisidae > Loris > Loris lydekkerianus. The sequence goes on from CAUYPK010084131.1 coordinate 39,013, forward strand.
GTCTCCTGTGTGAATAGTGATGGAAGCTAAAAAACCCCAAATCATTCAACGAAAGGCTTCCCATTAAGTGAAGGGAAAGTGTTTCAAACCTTCCCAAGTAATGAACTCAGAGAGATTGGAAAGTATATTTTATAAAACAAGATTTGAATGCTATAAAAAAAAAAAAAAAAAAAAACACTGAGAGAAAAAGAAGAAAAGGCATCTAGTGACTAAAACACAATTGCCAAAGGTGACCAAAAAATCAAGAAAAATTGAGGTCTAAGGTGTTTCACAGAAAACAGAAGGAAAAGACAGAGATGGGGAATAATGCAAGAAAAGATAAGACACATAAGGACATTTGTACTCAATTGTTTATAGCAGCTCAATTCACCATCTGTAAGATGTGGAAACAACTCAAGTGTCCATCAACCCATGAATGGATTAAGAAACTGTGGTGTATGTAAACCATGGAGGACTATTCAGTCATTAAATGATGGAGTCTTTGTATCTTTTATATTTACCTGGATGAATTTGGAGAACATTCTTCTAAGTAAAGTATCTCAAGAATAGAAAAGCAAACATCCCATGTACTCAGTACTAATCTGAAAATAGTAGACCAACAACTATAGGCCTATATGAGAGAAAAACACAACTAAGTTTATGAAGTGAGGACGGAGAAGAAGACTGATTAGTTCCCATCTATGGGGTACAATGTAGGAGTATATGGGTGAAGGACTCAGCTATAACTTGGACTTTGGACTTTACAATCACAAATAATGTAACCTAATCATATTAACCCATAATTAAAAAAAAAAAAAAGAGGACACATAGGGTAAGGAAACATTCAGAGAGTGCCTATCAGATTAATAATAATAATCCTCTTAGAAGGAAAGAATTAAGAAAACAAAGAGAAGTAAATAATAGGTAACAAAAAAAATTTTTCTCAGAGCCAAAATACTGGTATCTTCCAATGGAAGAGGTACACCAAGGGCTAACTCCAAATAATGGAAAGAAACCCTTCCATAGATATAATGCTGTGAATTCAGAACAGCAGAAATTGTTTTTTAAACCATGTCTGCAAAGGAAAAAGTATATGACTGGCATCAGTCTTCCCAAAGAGCAACACTGGATGCTGGAAGACAATGAAGCCAGCAAATTCAACCTAAAATTTTATGCCTGCTCAAATGGGAGGTCAGAAGAGAAATCTTTTCACATAGCAAATACCTAGAAAATGTATATTTCAGGACAGGTAAGTTTGAGGTCTCAGGATAAGAAAAACGGAGGAAAGCCAGTGGCTAAGCAGCAGCCAGAGAGTTGCCAAAATTAGGTCAAAGCTTAGACTGATGGCACACCACACCCACCTTCACGGAAGGCTGACCTTCCTCCTTGTCTCACTGCGGCTGCTGGCCCTGATTGCTGGACACCCTAATATCACTGGCCTGGGGGCCACAAAAGCTTACCACGTCTGCCACTACCCCCATCCCCCACATCCAGAGTGAGCACTCTGTGGGACCCACCTCTGTGATTATTAGTTCTCAGTTCAAAGTCCTGAGCAGGGAAATCAATGAGGCAGATCTTAGGGAACTTGCTCATGGCCTAGATGCAAAGGATGTTAAGAAAATGAATTATAAGCATTTTGAACTTCCAGTAGAAGAACTTGGGCTTTGGTTACAAAAGCCTCATTCAGTGGAAAATTCCTCATTCATAGTAACAGAGTTTAGATTCTGCGTAGAAGAATTTACAAATGTCTTCACAAGACAGCTGAAACACATTTGGTCATCTCTCCAAAGCAAAAATGCAAACTAAAATTAAAAATTTAGAAACTCTGAAATATTGCTTGATTTTATGGAATGGATTTAGTATAAAGAAAGAAAATCCTTTTAACTTTCATGGCAACAATTTTGCTGCCATTGACTCAGGGAGAGCTGCAAAGGAAAAGTGTAATTGTTAGCATGCTGTTCAGTACAGCAATGAGCACAATTTACATAATCATAATAACAGAAAGATTGGTGTTGTTTGTAATGTCTATGATCAATTTGTGAACATAGCACCTTTACTCATAGCAAACAGTTGTGGGACAGAACTTAAGTGTAAACAACTTTGGCAAGGCCAGTGTGTAAGTGACAGATGGAGGGATGCAGAGGGTAGGAGAAAAGATGGAAGGAAAGGAAGACTAAGAATGCATTCATTTTGCAAGTAGGGTATCATAAAATATATTGCAAGTCATGAGCAAGAAATATAATATCACTTATAGTTAAGAAGAGAAACGTTAGAAAAAATGTTTCGATTTAACTCTCAAATGCTGGGAGCAGAAGAGAAGGGGGCAGTGTGAGAGAGCCTTATCTTCACCTTTTATACTTGGGAGTTCACAGAAAACTTTCTAAATTTAACAAACCAAGACACGGTGTTACAAGCATATCTCTAGAGTTACAGTGATAACCCAAGGACAGCTGAAACCTGAGAAGGGTTGAGGCTGCTTCATGGGAGTGGGACTAGTGCATAGAGGAGAAAGATGGGGAGTTTTAGTTTTCAAAATTATCTCTTGAGCTGTTAGTATGTGTTTATGTGCACATATAACTTTGATAAAGAATAAATTAAACATGATTAGGTCAGGTACAGTGGCTCGCGTCTGTAATCCCAGTGGTTTGGGAGGCCGAGAAGTGAGAATCATTTGAGGCCAGGAGTTCAAGACCAGCCTGGGCTACTTGAAAAGACCCTGCCTCAACAAAAATAAAATTAAAAAGAAACTAGCTGGCACAGGCACAGTGGTGCACGTGTGTGATCCTAGATACTTCACAGGCTGAAGTGAGAGGATCTCTTGAGCCCAGGAGTTTGAGGCTGCAGTGAACCCTGATTGTGTCTGGGCAAGGGAGCAAGATACTGACTCAAAAAAAAAAAAAAAAAAAAAAAAATTAAATAAATGTATCCAAATGAACAATGTGCAAAATAGTATCTGTGTATTTCTTTCTTTTGTTTCAGGAGAAGAAAAAATAGACCTGTTATATGAACAACAGTTTAAAATCACAATTATTTAAAAGACAATTTACAGTCCTTCCCTTCCATATTTGTGTCATGTACACAATGACTTATTTTAACTTTTACTGAATATTATTTCAATAAACATGTTTCAAACATTTTAAATATTTAAGTCTATGTGAGCTGAATATAAAACAAAGCATACATTTTCAAATTCCTTTTGGCAAGTCTAGATTTACATGGAGTTGTTTTTTTGTTTTGTTTTGTATTTCAGGGTTGTTACCTCCTGAATTTCGATTTTAGAAGGTATCAGCAAATATCTGTGGGAGAAAACCACATTTTCAAACTAAGCACCTTACTTTGACAGAAGTCGTTGAGTTCCATAATTAATTCTGGTCTGTAGATCAATGGATTGCATAAATGGCAGATCAGCCTTGACAAGTTGCAACAAATACAGTCATTAGTGAAATCCTAACAGTGCAGAGCAATTGTCTGTGAATTTAGGTCAATTTGTCTGCCTTGAAACAGTTTTCCTCATACTATTTCCTACTTGACTAGTCCTTGTTGTGTGCTCGGCATGTTTTGTAATTGTTTTGTAGGCAATTTGGAATCTCCAGTATCAAAAAAATACTTATTGGGTGGCACCTGTGGCTCAAAGGGGTAGGGCACCGGCTCCATATGCTGGAGGTGGTGGGTTCAAACCCAGCCCCAGCCAAACACTGAAAAAAAAAAGAAAAAGAACTTATTTAAGAAATGTGAATGTGCAGAATGTGGATAGCAAATTTAACTTGAGGTTTTAACAGAGTGCAGGAATAACAATTAAATAAGCTTACTAAGATTTGGGAATAATACCCATTGCTAGAATGGGTAGGAAGGGAAAAAACACACACCCTACAGAAAGTATGGGTTAGAGCAGTATTGTGTCTCTAGAACACAAGAACATCTGAACCTGGGATCAGTATTTCACTGAAGAACTTGAGGAAGGACATAAGCAGGGAGGAACCAAAGTGACACACTGGAGAGCCCCACTGCAAATGGAACTTCAGATTTGTCAGGCAACATGATGAACCCACAGAGGGGGCCGAGGACCTCCTTATGCATACAGGGTCGTATCTGCCTTATCACCAAAAGTCTACTGTGGACTTCTAACCAGTAAGATTCTTGTGTTGCTTCCTTCTTCCCATGGGAAGAAAGACACAGCAGGCTCAGACATACTTGATTTCCCAGGAAGTTAGTAGACTTGTCCTGTTTCTTTGAGTCTCCTTTATATTCAACAGGGTGAGAGATTTAGGAAGGACTCAAGATATTTCTCATCAGGAATTTACTCTTCTTGCCAACCAAAAAGCACAAAATAATCCAATTTTTATAAACTTCCTAGGAGACTCATGCTTATGAGTAAGACACTTTCTAGTATTCCCACTTAATGCTGCAGCTTTACTTCAACCTTAGGTTCAGAAATCTTAACTATTTTTATAAACATTTGAGAAGTCCTGAACAAATATGAAGCTTGATGGTCCCAGTGCTTCCAGGTTTAATCTTGTTGCATTCAGCCAGATGAGCACACGTTCCCTTTGTCATAAGTGAGGCAGTCATAGTCAAAACCATTTGGGATAATTTTACACACACACTTTGGCCATAGAAGACGTCTCATTGACGTTTTTCACTATCTCGTCTGAAACCTTTGACCATGCATGCCTCCTAGTTTCTGTTGTTAATGCAGGACAGGTAAAAAGCTTTGTTCATTTTCATTTGCAAGGAAGGTTGTAACTATTAGCAGCTACTTCTCATCATGTCCTCAACCCCCGTTCCTCTGGCCCTTCTCCAGAACGGTATTTGTGACTTGCTAAGAACTGGGTTCTTGGACTGTCTAAACTGAACTCTTGATATTTTTTTCTACAACTTCATCATCTGTCTTCTTCTACTCAATGAGTAATTCTTCATTTTCAAATACTTAAGCCAGAAGTTTGTGAGTAAAACTCCATTTCTGTTTTTTTTTTGGTGCTCATTCTATACCATCTGTCCCAAGTTCTCTGTGTTTGAGTCCATCCACCATCTGTATCTACATTCCTTTGAGGATAAGACACCCGCATCTCTTTCCTGAACAAGATCACCTAAGTAGTTTCCTGCAGTGTAGTCTGTACATGATTGTTGGAATTAAAAAAAAAAAATACAGTTGTCATCATGTGACAGTTGAGTTTAAAATCCTTCAGTTGGTGGTCAACATACTTAAAGGGCAAATTTTTTGACATTATTTACAGAACTTTTTGATGTGACCCTTCACTCTGTCTATAATTCATCTTGATCCATTTTCCTCCTGACCTGCCCCATTTCAATTACCTCGGTCTTCTTTCATTTAGAATATGGCCAAGCTCTTTCTCACTTTGAGGCTTTCACACAACTATAAAGTTCTTTCTCCGTTCTTCACCTACATGACTCCTTCTAAACTTCCAGATCTTCATTGACATTTCCTTGAAGATGCTACTTGTGGCTTTCCGAAAAACTACATCCTGTGGTCATACCACTTGCACCATAGAAATTATCAGGTCCCAAATTGATACGTTATTGTAGTTGGATGTGTGTTGTGCATATGTGTGTGTTTGCTTAACATCTGTCTCTTTAGTCAAGCACGAGTTCCATATAGGACGGAATTTTATCTCATTCACTTTCTATTTCCAATACTTATCACAGTACTTAGCATATGTTAACTGCAAAAAAAAGTTGAATGTCTGAATAAATGGAGCTTAGTGTGCTGGGGGCCAGTTTCTGCATCATTAGTACCCTCGAACATGTGGTTCTGAGTTTTGAATACTCAACTAAGGAACCATATTAAAGTGTGAAATTTGGTTGGACATTAATGAAGATAAAGTCAAACCATTCTACAAACATGCAGAGAGAGAAAGGGATGTGGGATGAGGGGATTGAGGAAAGGCAGAAGTAAAAAAGAATAAAAAGCAGGGTCTGGGCTACACTTGCATTTATCACATCTGCAAACAGCTGCTTGCCCTTAGAGCAGTGCTATTGTATAAAAATATAATATGAGCCACATATGTGATATTAAATTTTCAGTAGCTACATTCTAAAATGTAAAAGAAATTCAGTTGATGAATTTAAGTTTAATAAAAATACTTTATTCAATATATGCAAACTATTACTATTTCAACACATTATCAATCTAGGAAATTGATGAGCTAGTTTACATTATGTTTTTCATAGAGGTCTTCAAAATCTGCTGTGCACATCTCAGTTCAGATCAACCATATTTCAAGTGCTCAGTGATCACATTTGGCTGGCTAATGACTACTGTATTGGACAGAAAAGCCTTGTAACATCTTAAATTAGTCTGTTTGGGCTGCTATCATAACACGCAGTAAACTCAGTGGCTTAAACACCAGACAGTTATTTTTCATAGTTATAGGGGCTGGGAAGTCCAAAGTTAGGGTGCCAGTATGTTGGGTTCTTGGTGGGGCCCCTGTACTGGCTTGCAGATGGGTGTCTCCTAGTTGTGTCCTCACATGGCACAGGGAGAGAGAGACAGAGAGAGACAGAGAGAGACAGAGAGAGACAGAGAGAGAGAGAGAGAGAGAGAAAGAGAGAAAGAGAGAACAAACAACTCTGGTCTCTTCCTCTTCTTATAATGATATTAATCCCATCATGGGGCTGCCACTCTCATGACCTCATCCAGGCCCCACCTCCACATTCCCTCACATTGCAGGTTAAGGCTTCAACATAAGAATTTGGGGGAGGACTCAAACATTCAAGTAACAGTTTTCAAATGTTGACTGGCGCTGACCATGAACTTGCCCTACTTTTCTCACAATGGGATATTCTCATTCAAGTAAGATATGACTCCTTGAGTCATGAATTCAGGCAACTTTAATTCCACTCAAGGCTGAAGGTGGTGGGTAAAGCTTGTATGTAAAAGAGGAAGCTTTTGTGTAGCTCCAGAATACAGAGCTAGAATGGAATGTCCAGGAGGCAGGCTGTGCTGAGAACTTGAAACAATGAGAACTTTCAGGAGACAGACAAGATGCCCTGTCTTGCACTTTTTGTCAGGAGACGAGCCAACTAGTGGCTGATGCCCACTTTGGCCAGAATTCAGTAACTCAATGAAGACTTCCATCAGATGCCTTCTCAAGTCCCTCTGAATCATGAGATCCTATAATTTAATTAAACTTGAGACATTCTTCCAACAAAATAGTATTTTTCTTTCTTTCTTTCTTTCTTTTCTTTTTTGGCCTTCATTTAGAAAGCATTTTACTTTCAAAGCAAACTCATTTTCATCTAAAGCTACAAATATAAAGAGAATTGGAGAATTTAGGCAACTATTCAAATAATTTTAGAGGAAAAAAAATAATGAAACGTTTGGGGTGAGGGAGAAAAAATTCTCTTTAATCCCATGTTTCCTGACTTCTCTCCAAAGTATGTGGAACTCATCTATGATCTGCATAATGTATGTTAGTGATAGAAGCTCATTTTTAAAATAAAATTCCAATTACATAGTTGTATCTAAAAATAGATAACATTTATAAATAAGCAGATTTTCTGTGCTATATACTAATTAAGTGGAAATGCTGATTTACTATAGTAAGTTCCCCCAATTGTAAAATCTCTGCAGGGACTTCCTGTTTGGTGACAGGAATGGCCTTAGCAAAGTCTTGACCTATTTGATGCTAAGGTTGTGCCTCCCTGATGCTGAGAAGACAGCATTCAGCCCGGTCAGGTAGCTAAGGACTCTCCCTGCTTTTAATCTGAGAGATAAAATATTAACTTTAAAAAAAAAAAAAAAATGGAGAACTAATGTTGAAAATATCAAGACAAGTGAGATTTTATATTTTTGCAATAATAAACACTCTCTTTTTTGAAGAACTTCTTTTTTGAGGTTAAGGTTAGTTCTAGAAATCTAAAGATTTTCTGTATTTTATATAGTTATTGTAATGGTTATTTTCAATGTGCAAGTGCTTTCTATATCTGTGGATAGTCTGATAACTCTATCAACTCAGTTACGTGCTCCATATTCCTTATTCATGCCCAGAGTCCTACCCAATACTCATACACTGCCCTCACACAAGCTGGGCATCCTCAGGTCTGCATGCACATACACACAGACACACAGCAATAGGATTCTACTCTGTTATGACAGCAGTAGAATCTCTTATCTTTTCATCTCTTTCAAGTCTCTTTCTATCCCATGAGTTACCAGATTTCTCTAAGACTAAGTTCTAGCCTTTAGCTCTATGCCCACAGAATAGTTTAAGCCAAGGAAGAATCTGTAGGATGCTAAGTAGTACTCTTTTCCTATTTAGAAAGAATTTTTTCCAGATGAAAATAGAGAGCCATTGCTTTTTGAAGAAGACGGTTTAATTCACTCACTCATTCATTCAGTACATGTTATTTCTGAACACTTACTTTACACCAGCCTAGGAGGAGAGCACCACCTTTCCATGTCCTTACTTAGTTCACAGAGAATCAGGGGACACATTAATCAAAACGCTAACTTCACTACATGACAGATTAGGTAGTGGACAAGTGTGCACAGTGTCATGTGGTGGATGTGCTGGGGAGGGAGTGGCAAGCTCTGCCTGCCTCCCAGAAGAGAGGGCATCTGAGCCAGGCCTTCTGGAATGCTGTGTCCTTCTGGCACTTGGCAGAGGGTGGAAAGCTGCAGCCTCGGCAGAGAGAACAGAGCAGGAAAGCACAGGTCACTGTGGGGCATGCCAGCTGATGTGAAGGGATGGGGGAGTGGGAGTCCCGGCTGTAAAAGCCAAGAGTGGACAGATCATGAAGAGCACAGGGGCTGGGTCTGCCCTGGGACCTTTCCTACTCCTCTCTTGAACTTCAGAATATATACATCTTTTAATCCTAAGAGTAAAGATGGGGACTGGAGAGTCTTTTAAATCATTGGGTGAAAAAATATGAGAAGCAATTCATTTTGGGGTGGTAGCAGCAATGAGGGCTTTTACCTCGTTTCTACCCCTCCTCCTCCCCTTTCTTCCCTCCTTTTCCTCCTCTTCTTCCTCGTTCTCTTCTTCTTCTTCCCTTCCTTCTACTCTTTCTCCTTCCTCTGCTATGAAATAGTAAGGGTCCATGTTTTTGTTATAGTTTTGCAAATAATAGTGCATAGAATGCCTAGACATGGGTACATTTGGGTGCCACTCTGTACTAGTTTTCTATTCAAAAGCAAGATGCAGTTAGCTCATAGACATGAAATGTTAATGAACAAGGCTCTGTGCCCATTATGAACCACCAAGGGCTGGATCTGCTGTGGAGAGCTCTGGAGACTGCTGGGTAGAATGTCAGAATGCATGTGACCTGAAAGCTCTATTGTGACCAAGTAGCCTTTGGCATGAATAGAGATGTTCACACTCAGGCCTGTGACCATAGAGAAAGTAGCTGGTCCACTATCCTTTGATGATTATGCAGTCCTTGCAAAATCTAAGACTAAGTATGGTCTTAGTTTGTTTTCTCCTAAACTGAGACTGTAGATCCCAGGAGAAAGTAGGAAAATCTAATGGGAAAATCTGTGCTCTGCAAAGTTGTGCTATCTGAAAAGCCACCACAATGGAAAATGACTGATTAATCCTATTGACTCTGGAGAGCTGGTACTCAGAGCCTAAGAGCCAAGACCGCATTAGTATGCCAGGCAGGCCAGGCTAATCGCAGTGGCCAAGCTCTTCTGTGCATACAAACACAGCTGGAGCCTCACAATAGTTTCTTGGCATGACTTTTGATAAAGCATTTCTTGAACATAGGGTTAATTCTAAACCCTTGCTGCTGACCTAAGCACCAACTCCCTCAGCCTCTAAAAGACCAGAGCCACAGGCATCTGACCTAGAAAGCTCACAACCATAAACATTTTTCTGAGAACACCTAAGTGCATCCCAGAAACACCTTCATGCATTTCAGAAGGGGATATAAAGGATCAATGAATTGAATTTTGGCAATCCTAAGCTTCTTATACTTTAACTAGTTTTTCCGAAATCTGTCTCAACTTTATTTATCTATGACAATTCTTCATCGATCATCAAAACTGCCATTATTGGTCCCCACATCACCCCACTTGACCTCCCACCTGAGTTTGTTACTTTCTCTAAATTTGTTCTCTTTCTTAAAAAGTCAACTTTTCTTTTCTTACCTAAATTCTTATGCCTCTGGCTCTTGCGACTCTGACCTATTTTTCATATTCTCTATAACTCTTTCCGCCATAATCTCTAGAGAACACCAATATCTTCCCTTCTTAAATTTGCATCTTAGTAAATATTTACTGAATACATATTTTGTGCCAAAGTTATATACTGTGCAGACTATTAAGGTAAGTTGGGGTTCTTATCCTCCAAGGACATACAATTTTATAGAAAGTAGGTAGGTAGACAAGTATTATCAATGAGACATGGTGAAATATGTGCTACATTAAGGCTGAAATCTGGTATTTGGAGAACCCTCAGGAAAATAAGACTGACAGTGACCAGTGAGATAAGGGGGAGACCACAAAAAAGATTGCATTTGAAGTGAGCCTTGCTGACTATGAATCATCTTTGATTTCTGATTGTTTTCAGCACCAGTTGTACCTTGTACTGTGGCACTTAGTGATATGCAATGTGATAGTCTCTTGAAATAGGGGATGTATTTCATTCTTAATTGTGTTAGCTGTGGATGAGTCTAGTCTCCCTGGTAGAGAGTTAACTCCTTTAGTGGATGTCCTGTCATTTTTTCTTCCTGTATTCCTCAAGCATGCAGCGTGTGCTCAATTAATTCTGGCTGGATTATGGACACATCATGACAAATGCCAATAGTTTGTGCTTACTTTAAGCAATGTGAAGTTGAAGGATCCCAGACCTCCTTTAAAACAGAGTATGCTGTACACAATTCTAACATTCAGTGTAATACATTTCAAAATACTGTTGCCTTCTTTAAAGCCAATCTTCCTAATGTCCCTGAAGGACTCTCTGTAGAGGACTCTTTAGAGACATTGAGATGTTGGAACCTAAATTTAGAATCTAAGTTATCTGATGGTGGTGGCCATATCTCTACCTCCCCCAGAGCCATCTGGTCTGCCATATGGTCTAGCATCATTGAAGGGGAGGAGCCTTCACCCCAACTCCATAAGGTCCACATGGGAAATATGGGCATTTCATTCTTCTTTTGCCCATGAACTTGGTTTTCAGATGGTCCTTGTTCTGTTACATGATATGCTGCTCATGAGCTCAGGAAACTTTGGCTCTTTGGCTGATGATTTTCTCTAGGAGCTGTAGTAGCCAATCTTTTCCTTGCTGGCATTGCTGGGGAGAACAGCTTAACCATTCCTGGGCAATCCAAACTACGAGGCAGACAATACCATAGAGACTTCACATTAGGGTGTCAGGGCTGCATTAGTCTCTTGCTAGAGGCAGTATTCTTCTCAGGTGGCACCATGTCCATGTGACCTCCCTCAATCTTTATAAGTTAGCAAAGCCAGAACCTTGGTTTATCAGTATCAGCTTATGCTGATTCCTTCTGCCTCTCGCCTTTCCTACACAAGAGGACAGAATGGAAAGCCAGCCACTTGAACATTTCTGTGTGGCATTGCTTTCAAGATTTCAGTTATCACTGTCATGCAGCAGTGCCCTTTGGATCAGGAAAGCCTCACTGTCTAAGGACTTGATTTTCTGGACTGCTAGCTTGTGTTTAAGGATGTTAGTTTCCCAAGCATGGCAGTTTTAGGAAACGCTGATACAACTGTAGCAATTTCCCCCAATTTGTTCCTGACAAAGAATTCTCTTCAAAATTGAGTTGGCTCCTTTTCTTTTATTTGAAAATGCTGGTAAACACAATTAGCCTCATTAACCTCAGTTTCTGTTTCATAACCAAAAATTAGCCTCCAATCACTGGTATGCTGGAAAGCACAGTTGTAATTAGTCTTTAACTGACTGATATGAAAAATCTGCCTCTTTAATTTCTCTGATATCTCAGTGAATATGAAAACACGTCCGAACTCTCCTACCCTGGCACTGGGGCCAGGAGTAAAAATAAATCAGGGATTTAAATTGAGAATCTCAAGCTGAGATATGAAAACTGATATTCTTGTACATGGAAATTGGAGATTGGGAGGCAGTTGTTGGAGAGGTAACGGGAAAGTGGGTACCATGAAGCCTATTCTCAGTACCACTGCTAATAGCTCCTAAGAACATTGCTGGTGACACTGTCATCCACAGGCAAAATCAAATGATTATTTGCAGAAAAGACTGGACAAAAAGGACTTGCTCTGTTGGCACAGATGAAAAATCACTCTCTCAGCCCTTCAAATGCACATTGTTGACCACATTTAACAACAATTACTCTTTTTGTGGGCAAGATAGGAAAGTCACATTTCATGAGCAGTTTTGACACTTGTTCCTTCTTCAGGCTAGCACTTGAAGACTGGGTTTCCAGAACTTCTGACCACGTGAGTCTAATAAAGAAACTCCACAGTCATCAACTGTCCAGTGGCTGGTAGCTTAAACAAAGTGTCCACTCCAGGAAAGATAAGGATATACATTTTCTTTGGTTCTGCAGGCCAGCATCCATTCCACTTGGTAGAGCCCATAAATCTGGATTAGTCACTGAGTATCTTAGCTTTTTTCAGGCTGCCATAACCGAATCTCATAGACTGGGTAGCCTATAAACAACAGAAATCCATTCCTTACTGTTTTGGAAACTGAGAAGCCCCAAGTCCAAGGCAGATTGCGTGTCCAGGGAGGGCCTGCTTCCTAGTTTACAGATGGCCATCTTCTTGCTCAGTCCTCCATAGTGGAAGGGGCAAGGAATCTCTTTTGAAGGGCACTAATCCCTTTCTTATGGGCACTGCCTTCATGTTCTGATCACATTCCAAAGGCCTCCCCTCCTAATACTATCACCTTGGAGTTAAGATTTCAACATGTGAATGCAGACCATAGCACTGATGTGTGCCCTGCTGAGCTGTTTGCTTTCATAAAGGCATAATAGAGACAATATCTCAAGTATCAGATTCCTTAATGTATGCATAATTCCTTTCTTTGTCTCCTTCACCCCCTTCCACATTGCTTTATTCTCTTAACTCCCACTAAATGTTCTTAATTTGCAAGTTGTTTCTCTATAACTCAGATAGTGCCCCCTGGAATGCACGCACTCCAGGGCTCTGAATTGCCACCCATCAGAGTCCATCAGTGTGTGGACTCTGGCTGGAGGGCTGCAGCGTGGAGCCACGTTGTTCTGTCTCAGTGCCCAAACTGCAAATGAGAAATCTTATCATTCAAATTGAAGTCTTCCAGTGTCACTCCCTGCACCTTTTCTCAAGCCCCAGAATAGTGAAATAAAATAGTCACTAAATCAGGAAGTAATCCAGGGCAGTAAAGTAGCTTTTATTGGGTACCTAAGGCGTTGGGTGCAAATAAAGTAATGAGAGAAAAAATTAATACTATTTTCTTTGTGCTCCTTGGAGAGAGGGGCATGTGACATTTGGCTGAGAAACAGTATCTTTGAAACATCTTTCTTATTCTCTTCAGCACTGTTTACACAAGAGGTTCTGTCTATGCAGCGGCCACGTTGGAAATGGTCAGCTGGGCAAGATAACTGGATCTAATTACTCAGGGGCTCCTGGTGGAGTATCTGAGTTGAGGGTCTGGTTTTAAGAGTTCCCAAGATTGTTAGGGACCACTGTATTTCAAAGAACCACACTGAGCCTCTTACTTCAAGAAGCGTGTTTTTTTAGCTCTTCCCCACCCTCTTCCACCTTCTCTACCCTCAGGGTGACAGGCTTTCTCCATGTTACTTTCTGTTCATTTCAAACCAGCATCACTTATCTTACAGAAAGAGAAAAGACTGTGTTATTTTGACAAGACATTCAGGCATAGAGATCTCTCTTTCCCCCTGGCATTCATTTCTTGCATGTTCCTTTTGGGTAATTAAACACAGAAAGGTCACCCAGCTTCCTGGTAATAATCAGGGAATAGGACGGGCGATACGAAGTAAAAGCAAACAATCAATATGAAGAAGTCAATAGTATGTTTCTGTTTTTCTGCCAGTTTTTCTAGAAAGGGATTAGTTATTTATTGATTATTCATATGCCACCTCCTTCCCCCAAGATTTTTGAGGCAGTCCAATTTGATAGCAGTTCAGGAACACCTGCGAGTTCCAAAGTTTAATTTCTTGGCACAACAACCACCACAAGCCAATACAAAAATCTGATTTGCGCGTGCCTGAGTTTCACTGAAATGTAAAAAAGTCGTCTCAGCGAAAACATCTGGATTTGCTTGTTCCAGTTCTCTCTTTCCCCATTCAGTCATGTCATTCTCATTTCAAGACAGTATTTTCTTTCTCATTCTCCTCAAATGCATGTGTTAAAAGTGGGCAATTATAAGATTTAACTTTCCATTTCTTATAGTTTCTTGGACTGCCTAGTGAAGAGTGCAATCTGCACTTCTATGACCCCAGTGTTTTGGAGGCCCTTTGTGAACCACCTCTCCACAGGGCAACTTGACCAGAGGACGGCCACCCTCCGGTTCAGTTCTTCCCACTGTTAGCATGATAGTAGTGCTTTTGAAATCCTGAGCTGTTTTTGCAAAAAACTGTGTTGTTGTCATTCTGTGAACATACCTGGGGCTATCTCACTCCATGCTATTATTTATGCTATTCCTTTGGCTCCAAACTCTCCCTGTTTAAACTACCTATTAGAATCCTCCACAATCTTCATAATTTCACAAGATTCCATGAAGCCTTGGGTATCAGTTATCAATTGTCACAATAAAGCTGCATAACAAATAACAAAAACCTAGCAGCATATGGTAATATGCTTTTCTCTCAAGCTTTAGGCCAGCTGCATGTTTCTCTGTGGCCTGGTGGGGTTCACCCATGTACCTGCAGACAGCAGGAAGGGCTGCCTGACATGGGTTTAGTGGGTGGCTGGCTGGGAGGTAGCTTAGGATGGCCTTATTTGGGACAACTGTGCTTTCTTCTATGTGTTTTCTCATCCTCCAGCAGGTTCATTTAGCCTTGGCCTCATGGTGGTGACAGGTTTGTAATTGAAAATGGCAAAGGCCCTTGAGTCTCAGGCTCAGACCTGGCACACCATCACGTCTGCTGCATTCTGTTGGCTGAAACAAGTCACAAGCCCTACACAGCTTCAAGGCTCAGGGAACTAGACTCTACCCTTCAGTGGGAGGAATTGTAAAATCACGTGACTGTGGGTATGGACAAGAACGATGAAGAATTGGGGAAAATTTTGCAATCAATCGACTGCAACTTGTTTGATCATCTGGTTTGAGGTAGTTTCCATTTCTGGCTTATTTTTACTTTTTGAAAGCAATTTAAAAATAGGATATTATTTGGGTACTCTTTTTATTTCCTGTTATGACTCCTTTAGAGTCAGAGGCTATGTCTCACTTATTGTTTAGGCCCCAAATTGCTCAATGCAGTTAAGCATTAAACATATCTCAGAACAGAAACATTTGAAAAATAAGGCAAGATTAGGTGCCGTGGCTCCCGTCTATATTCCTTGCACTCTGGGAGGCTGTTGCATGTGGATTGGATTGCTTAAGCTCAGGAGTTCCTCGCCTGAGCAAGAGCAAGAGCTCACCTCTAAAAAAAACAATGGAAAAAATAGCCAGATGCTGCGCTGGGTACCTGGGTCCCGGCTACTTGGGAAGCTGAGGTGAGAGGACGGGGGTTGAGCTATGATGCTATGGCACTCTACCCAGGGTGACAAAGTGAGACTCTGTCTCGAAAGAAAGGAAGGAAGGAAGGAAGGAAGGAAGGAAGGAAGGAAGGAAGGAAGGAAGGAAGGAAGGAAGGGAGGAAGGAAGGAGGAAGGAAGGAAGGCAGGCTATAGAATGTGACTCAAAATGGAAGAACACCCAAACATTGCCTGAAAATGCAGAGAAGCCCTCCTCTAATCAGTTCCCATTGCAAAACATATACCAGCCATGGGCTCTAACACACCAGTTTTAATTTTCCAAATTCTTAGCAGACAGAGAACAGCCATTTTCCTGTCTTCATCTCAGGCTTCACTGTCTGCCTTCTTCTTCTCACTGTGCTTCCAATACACCCTTCTTTGGTGACACTGACATTGGCTTAGCATTCGAAGTTTTACAGTGCCTTGCTCAGTAAGAGCTTGCTGAGCACATAGATGTGGGGGTGAATTCCTTCCACCATAGCGCCCCAAGATCCTGCCTAATGAAGGCTTTTCTGGGGAGTTACTACATGATTGTACAGGGAATTTTGGCTTCTCTAATGTCTTTTCTTGTCTTTCTTCCATCCCACAGCTCCCCAGGAAGTCAGCCCACCTTGAACTTCAGAGCATACAGAATCCCCATCTGCCCAGCATTTTCCTTCCAGTCTTTTGGCCAGAGCTATATTTTAGGATGACAAAGCCAGTCCAGTGGAAGGCGTGAATTCTACTCTGAAAGAAAGAGGAAGATTGGGTTTTTTATTGATTCATTCTCATTGAGAGCTTTCCACTTTACCAAATGGAATTCAATTAATATTTTAGGTTTTTAATGGCTCTGTTACCTTAGGACAACCTGATGTCTAAGCTTCAATTCCAATGTTTCTCTATCAACAGAGGGAATCAAACTGATAGCCCTGCCAGTCTCCTCACCTTTCAGGGCAGCCTACTTGTCTCTAAAACTGTTAGATTCTTTTTTTTTTTTTTTTTTCCCAAGTTTGAATCTTCCCTAAAACTTAATCTTTTCCATCAAAAGAACCTAGATTTCTATTTTCTTCTTTAAAAAGGAAAAAAAAAAAATACCCCCTTTCCAAAATTAATTATTGTATTTTACATAGTTAGGAACTATTTAAAATTTGATGTAGCTCTCTCTCTCTCTCTCTCTTTCTTTAAATTTCAAAAGGAGCTGCAAAGGTTTTTGTTATATTGATAGCTTTTGCAAGGCTTGAGTCAGGGCTATCAGTGTGTTCATCATCTGAATAGTGTTCCTTGTACCCATTTAGGTAGGTTTATGTTCCTCCCCCACTTCTTGATTTCTAATAACTTTACTTCCATCTGCACATGTGTGCCCCTTGGTAGGTTCCAATTTATTCCAAGTACATGTGGTGTTTGTTTATCCAGTCTTGAGATACCTCACTTAGGAGAATGGCCTCCAGTTCCATCCAAATTGTGGCAAAAGCCATTATGGCTGAGTAGTGCTCCATGGTATACATATACCACATTTTGTTAATCCACACATGAATGGATGAGCTCTTTAGTTGATTTCACATTTTTGCAATTGCGAATTGAGCTACAATAAACATTTGAGTAAAGGAATCCTTTTGATAAAATGATTTCTTTTCCTTTGAGTAGATACCGAGTAGTGGGATTTTTGGATCAAATGATAGGTCCACTTTTAGTTCTTTGAGAAATCTCCAGACTGTTTTCCATAGAGGTTGCACTAATTTGTAGTTTCACCAACAGTATATAGCATTCCTTTCTCTCCATATCAGCATTTATTGTTTTTGGACTTTTAAATAATAGCCCTTCTAACAGGGGTAAGTTGATAATCACTGTGATTTTAATTTGCATTTGCCTGATGATTAGTAATGTTAAACATTTTTTTCTTTTTCTTCCTTTTCTTTTCTTTCTTTCTTTCTTTTCTTTTCTTTTCTTTTCTCTCTCTTTTTTTTTTTTTTACCATTTATCTTTTCTTTGAAAAACTTCTGTGTGCTCATGTCTTTTTCTCACTTTTTAAATTTTTGTTTGTTTGTTTGTTCTATTGCTAACTTGAGTTCTTTGTAGATTCTAGATACCAGCCCTTTCTTAGATGTATAATTTATAAATATTTTCTCCCATTCTGTATGTTTTCTATTTGTTCTGTTGATTATTTCCTTAGCTGTGCAAAAGCTTTTTAATTTAGTCAGGGTCTGTTTATTTATGTTTGGTTTTGTTGTACTGCCTTTGGGTTCTTAGTCATAAATTCTTTGCCTAGGCTGATATCTAAAAGAGTTTTTCCTGCATTATCTTCTATCATAGAGTTCTTATGATTTCATGCCTTACATTTAAATCTTTTATCCATCTTGAGTGGTGAGAGACAGGGTTTCTGTTTCATTTTTCTGCATGTGGCTATCCAATTTTCCCAGCATCATTTGTTGAACAAGAGTTCTTTTCCCCAGTGAACATTGTTGTCTGTTTTGTCAAAGATCAATTGGCTGAATGTAGATCGTTTAAATCTGGCTTTTCTGTTCTGTTCCATTGGTCTATGTCTCTATTTTTTGTGCCAGTACCATGCTGTTTTTGTTACTATAGCCTTGTAGAATAGTTTGAAGTCTGGTAATGTGATGTGATTTGTTTTTTTTTGCTTAAGATTGCTTTGGCTATGAAGGATCATTTCTAATTTCAAACAAAGTATAGAATTATTTTTATGGATATGTGAAATATGATGTTGGTATTTTGATGGGGTTGCAATGAATCTGTAAATTATTTAAATTTTAATAATATTTATTCTACATATCCATGAGCATGATATGATTTTTCTATTTGTGTCATCTGAAATTTCTTTCCTCGGCATTTTATAGATCTCCTTGTAGATCTTCTTGGTTAAATATATTCCTGGGTGTTTTATTTTCTTTGTGGTACTATGAATGTTATTTGTGGTTGTTATGAATGTCTTTGATTTGATTCTCAGCTTGACCATCACCAAATAAAAATACATGTACATTGATTTTGTAATCTAAAACTTGCCTGAATTTATATATCAATTTCAGGAGTCTCTTTGTGGAATCTTTGGAGTTTTCTAGATACAAAATCATATTGTCAGCATAAAGCAATAGTTTGACCTCCTATTTTTTGATTTGGCCATACATGACAAACCTTCAGCCAACATCCAACTGAATGAGGAAAAGTTGAAAGCATTCTCCCTATGAGCTGGATCAAGACAATGGTGTCCACTGTCACTACTTCTATTCATCATGTAGTGCTCTCTCAAGACTGGCTAAAAATTGTTACTAGACCTGCAGACTCATAGCCTGCTTCAGCAAGAGAGATTGGGCTTCGCAGATCCACGAGGTTAAAACCCAAGCCTAGCTTAGGCAAAATGGAGACTATTCTGACCACATAAACCAGGGATCATTGGATGCAGGGACGTGATCATCGTCGGGTTTCTTCCCCTTCTAAATAAATATAAATATGTATAACGGGTTGAATTGGTAAGGATGAAGCAGGAAGTAAGTTTATTCTTCTCCATCACTCTCCTGCAAATCCACTCTCTTAACTGCTTTCCTCTCTAGTCAAATCTCCTGCAGGATCCCGAGTTTTTGTAGTTACTTTTAGGTAATAAAATGCCAGCCTACACTAATAACACAATTCTAAACTCTCATCCTTCTCCAGCTAGAATGTGCAGAAGAGTAGGTAGGTCATGGTCTGTTGTTTTTCTATTTCCTTTCCCCCTCTTCCTACTCTTTGATAGGACTGAGCCTGAGGACTCAGAAGTATAACAGTAAAAAATGCACAGCTGGTGCCCTTGGTTCCTGGCATTAATATTTTCTCGGTGTGGCTGGTGTCAATGTCTTATTCCTTTGCTTAGGTGACATGTCTTTAGTATCTTCAGGTACTGTTCCCCTCAGGAATCAGGAAATGCTGTCTCCCACTGAACACTGATAGCACCTGTTAGTCCCAGATTTTCAGGAGTCTATGCCCCATAGCCCACTCCTAAGGGCAGGAAGGAGGAGCCTTAGCTCTGGCCCTGCCCTTAAGAGGAAACTCCTAGTCCTGTTCTGACTGCCCCCTTCTTTGGGCAAGGAGTCGGTGGATCCAGGGGCACAGAACATGTAGTCTAGGCCCTCTTTTAACTCTTAGGCCATGCTCCTGGCATGCAGGGTCCCCATCCTCTGACCAGTGTCCCTTAGCCTGCTTCTAGGACTTGAGCAAGCCTCTTCCCTGCATCCTTCCTCCTTGGGACACAACCTGTTTCTGGTGTTCACAACCCTGGTCAACAGGCTGCTGTATGTGGGCATAGGATGGAGCTTGGACACACAGTTGGGGTATTCACAAGTATGCCTAAAAGCCTCTTCATAGTGAGGGATGGAGGAGGAGAGGGGGAAGGTGCATCCATTATGGGCAAGAGACCAGTAATGGGAGCTGGGTCTCCCTGAAATTCTTGTGCTAGTCAGGGATTCTGCAATGTTTGACAATCCTAAATTCAAACCCAGATTTCAAGGTATTAATGAAGCCATATTTAAGAAAATGTGTTCCAACTTCTTACCTTAACAAATATGGCTTCATTAATACCTTGAAATCTGGGTTTGCTTTATTGCGCAAATAGTTTTTGCCTGTGTTATTCTTCTGAGGTGACCTCATCTGGCTCATTTCCCTGAAGTCCTTATCTGGCCCAGAGAAAACGTGCCCATCTTTCCTGAAGCAACTCCAGTTCCCATGCAGGCCTTCTCTCTTTCTTCTGTCTCCTTAGGGTGATAGACTTTATCAGTGTTCTTATAGCATCATATTTTAAGATTTTTATTTTAGATGTGGATCAGGTACTAGCCTCTTCCTCTCTGGAATTCCAAAGGACATATATCAAACTTGCTGAGTGATTCTTTTAAAGTCCTTTTCACATGGCTTTAAAAGGCGAGGAGTGGGGGGGGGGGCGCAGCTCCTAGCCTCACAGGGGAGGTTAAGAGGGAATATATGGCACACCAACTCTCTTCCCCCAAAACTATCACTTTCATATCTCTATTGAGGCATAATTCATATTCAAAGAAAACCCTGCAGCCCCATCAACAGTGTCTAAGTGTTCCTTTCTCTCTGCAGCCACACTAGTGCTTGTTGTGTTAGGACTGTTTGATAAGAGCAACTCTCATTGGAGTTAAATGATACCTCACTGTGGTTTTGATTTGCATTTCCTGATGATTCGAGATATTGAACATTTTTTCATGTATTTGTTGGCCTTTAGACTATCTTCATTTGAAAAGTTTCTGTTCATGTCTTTTTGTCCACTTTTTATTGAGGTTGTTTGACTTTTCTTGCTTATTGCTTATTTTATTTGTAGATTCTGGTTATCAGTCCTTTATCAGATGTACAGCATGTAAATATTTTCTCCCATTCTGTCTGTATTTACTCTACTGATTGTGTCCTTGGCTGTGCAGTAACTTTTAATTTAATCAGTTCCTATTTGTTTGTTTTTGTTGCTGCTGTGATTACTTCTGGGGTCTTCTTTGTAAATTCTTTCCCTAGGCCAATTTCTATAAGAGTTTTCTAACATTTTCTTCTAAAATTTTTATAGTTTCATGTGTTAGGTTTAAGTCTTTTATCCATTTCAAATTAACTTTTATGAATGGTGAGAGGTGAAGATCCTATTTCAGTCTTTTACATTTGGGCTGTCCAGTTTTCGCAGCACCATTTATTTTTTTCTCTAGTATATGTTTTTACCTGCCTTGTCAAAAATCAGATAGGAATATGAGGATAGTTTCATCTCTGGGTTCTCTGTTTTGATCCATAGGTCTATGTCTCTGTTTTTGTGCCAGTACCATGCCTTGTAGTATAGTGTGAAGTCTGGTAAAGTAATGCCTCCTGTTTTGTTCTTTTTTTTTTAATTTTATTTTATTATTAAATCATAGCTGTGCACATTAATGCGATCATGGGGCACCATACACTGGTTTTATAGACAGTTTGACATATTTTCATCACACCAGTTAACATAGCCTTCCTGGCATTTTCTTAGTTATTGTGTTAAGACATTTATATTCTACATTTACTAAGTTTCACATGTACCCTTGTAAGATGCACCGTAGGTGTAATGTCACCAATCACCCTCCCTCCACTCATCCTCCCCCCTCCCCTTCCTCTCCCCCTTCCCCATATTCTTAGGTTATAACTGGGTTATAGCTTATATGAAAGCCATAAATTAGTTTCATAGTAGGGCTGAGTACATTGGATACTTTTTCTTCCATTCTTGAGATACTTTACTAAGAAGAATATGTACCAGCTCCATCCATGTGAACATGAAAGAGGTAAAGTCTCCATCTTTCTTTAAGGCTGCATAATATTCCATGGTGTACATATACCACAATTTATTAATCCATTGTTCTTAATACATAAAGTTGCATTGGCTATTTGGGGACTTTCCTGGGAATAATAGGGACCACAGAAATATGTTTTGTATATCTTCCAAAAAATTGCATTGTTATTCTAATGAGGGTCATTGTGAATCTGTAAATCACTTTGGGTAGTATAACCACTTTAACAATGCTGATTCTATCAATCCATAAGCATGATATGTTTTTCCATCTGTTTACATTCTGTGCAATTTCTTTCCTTACAATTTCATAGTTATCCTACAGAATCTTTCACCTCCTTAGTAAATATATTCCTAGGCATTTTACTTTTTTTAGTGCTACTGTGAAAGTTATTGCATCTTTGATTCAATTCTCAAATTGTTGTTGGCATATAAGCTACAGATTTGTGAACATATATTTTGTATCCTGAGAGTTTGCTAAATTTATCAATTCCAAGAGTGTCTTGGTTGAATCTTTGGGGTGTCCTGGGTGTAAGATCATATCATCATCAACGAGAAATAATTTGACCTCTTCTTTCCTCATTTGGGTATCTTTGAATCTCTTCTCTTGTTTGATTGATTTGCCTAGAACTTCAGGAACTCTGTTGGATAGAAGTGATAACAGTGGGCAACCTTGTCTGGTTTCAGTTCTAAGTGGGAATGCTTTCAATTTTTCCTCATTCAGTGTGATTTTGGCTATAGGTTTATAGTATATGGCCTTTATAATTTTGAGGTATGACCCATATATACAAATTTTGTTAAGTATTATTACCCAAAAAGGGTGCTAAATTTCATCAAGTGATTTTTTCTGAATCAATTAAAAGAATCATATGGTCTTTGTTTTCACATATATTCATGTGGTGAATTACATTTAAAGATTTATGTATTTTGAATCATCCTTGCATCTCAAGGAGGAAGCCAATTTTGTTGTGGTGAATTATTTTTTTGATGTGCAGCTGAATTCTAATTGCTAAGATTTTATTGAGAATTTTTGTATCTATATTCATAAAGGATATTGGTCTGTAGTTTTCTTTTCTAGTTGTGTCCTTTCCTGGCTTAGGTATGAAGGTGATGTGTGCTTTGTAGAATGAGTTGGGGAAGATCCCTTCTCTCTGCATGTTATAGAATAATTTCTGAAGTATAGGTATAAGTTCTTCTTTGTAGATTTGGTAAAATTTGGGTGTGATAACTGGCCTAGGATTTTGTTTTGTTAGAAAACTTTTTATTGCTGCTTTAATTTCAGTGTTTGATATTGGTGTTTTCAGGAGCTCTATTTCTTACTAATTGAGACTATAGAGATTGTGTGTTTCCAAGAATTTTTTCTTTCATATTTTCAAGCTTATGAGCATAGAAATTTTTATTGTATTCTGAGATGATATTTTATATTTCCATAATATCAATTGTGATTTATTCTTGTTTATTTTAATTTTTTTTTTTTATTGGTGGGGATTCATTGAGGGTACAATAAACAGATTACACTGATTGCATTTGTTAAGCAAAGTCCCTCTTGCAATCGTGTCTTGCCCCAAATGGTGTGGCACACACCAAGGCCCAACCCCCCGCACTTCTTCCCTCTCTCTGCTTTGTAGTTTTTGGCTGGGGCTGGCACCCTATCCCTTTGAGCCACAGGTGCCACCCTAAGTACATAGGATTCTTGTTTCTCCATTCTTGTGATACTTTACTAAGAATAATGTCTTCCACTTCCATCCAAGTTAATACAAAGAATGTAAAGTCTCCATTTTTATAATGGTTGAATAGTATTCCATGGTGTACATATACCACAGCTTGTTAATCCATTCCTGGGCTGGTGGGCATTTAGGCTGTTTCCACATTTTGGCAATTGTAAATTGAGCTGCAATAAACAGTCTAGTGCAAGTGTCCT
Source organism: Loris lydekkerianus (assembly GCA_963574355.1). Lineage (NCBI taxonomy): Eukaryota > Metazoa > Chordata > Mammalia > Primates > Lorisidae > Loris > Loris lydekkerianus. The sequence goes on from CAUYPK010084131.1 coordinate 62,815, forward strand.
TATGATAAAAGGATTTTTTTCCTTCTGAATAGATGCCCAGTAATGGGACTGCAGGATCAGATGGGGGGTCTAGCTTGAGTGCTTTGAGGTTTCTCCATACTTCCTTCCAAAAAGGTTGTGCTAGTGTGCAGTCCCACCAGCAGTGTAAAAGTGTTCCCTTCTCTCCACATCCATGCCAGCATCTGCAGTTTTGGAATTTTGTGATGTGGGCCATTCTTACTGGGCTTAGATGGTATCTTAGGGTAGTTTTGATTTGCATTTCCCTAATAGACAGGGATGATGAACATTTTTTCATATGTTTGTTAGCCATTTGTCTGTCTTCTTTAGAGCACACTCTATTCATGTCTCTTGCCCATTGATATATGGGAATATTCACCTTTTTCATGTGAATTAATTTGAGTTCTCTATAGATTCTAGTTATCAAGCTTTTGTCTGATTCAAAATATGCAAATATCCTTTCCCATTGTGTAGGTTGTCTCTTTGCTTACAGTTGTTGTCTTTGGTTGTTGTCTCCTTAGCCTTACAGAAGCTTTTCAGTTTAATGAAGTCCCATTTGTTTATTTTTATTGTTGCAATTGCCATGGCAGTCTTCTTCATGTAGTCTTTCCCGAGGCCAATATCTTCCAGTGTTTTTCCTATGCTTTCTTTGAGGATTTTTATTGTTTTATGCCTTAAATTTAAGTCCTTTAATCATCTTGAATCAATTTTTGTGAGTGGAGAAAGGTATGGGTCCAGTTTCATTCTTTTACATGTGGATATCCAGTTCTGCCAACACTATTTATTGAATAGGGAGTCTTTCCCCCAAGGTATGTTAAAGTCCTTTCTTTTCTGTTTCTGGTTTATCTAGCAAAAAGCTTGTCAATTTTGTTTATATTTTCAAAGAACCAACATTTTGCCTCATTAATCTTCTGTATAGTTCTTTGATTATTTCTTTTCTTCTGATGGGTATGAGATTGGTTTGTGCTTTCATTTTTAATTCCTTGAAACCATTCATTAGATTGTTGATTTGTGATCTTTCTGTCTTTTTGATATGGGCATTGAAAGATATGAGTTTTCCTCTAAGGACTGCTTTTGCTGTATCCCACAGATTTTGATGACTTGTGCCCCCATTATCATTTAGTTTGAAGAACATTTTTATTTCAATTTTTATCTCCTCATTGATTCAACTATCATTCAGCAATAAGTTGTTTAGTTTCTATGACTTTGTGTCGGGATAAGTCTTTCTGTTCTGTTTATCCGTTCAGCTATTCTTGTGGCCTAGGATGTGAACAATCTTAGAGGATGATCCATAAGGTCATTAGAAGAACATATATTCAATATATTCAGTAGTGTTTGTGTAGAATGTTCCTTAAATGTCTCTTAGGCCCATTTGTTGTAAAGTTTTGTTTAAGTCCATTGTTTCTTTGCTTATTTTCTTTTCCTTCCTTCCTTCCTTCCTTCCTTCCTTCCTTCCTTCCTTCCTTTCTTTCTTTCTTTCTTTCTTTTTAGACAGAGTCCCACTATGTCAGGGGTGGCAAACACGCGGCTAGAGCCGCATGCGGCTCCCGGCCAAAATGAATTTCGGCTCTTTGCCTCTTATCATTATTTTGTATACTGTGGCTCTTTGCCAAGTTTGGATTTTGTTATGCTGCTTCTGCGGAGGGACCTCTGAGGAGCG
>CAUYPK010084136.1:0-15518 GCA_963574355.1 Loris lydekkerianus
AGGAAGGCTTGCAGTGCTATAAATTTCCCTCTTAGAACTGCCTTTGCGGTGTCCCAGAAGTTCTGATATATCATGTCTTCATTGTCGCTTTGTTCCAAAAAATTGGCAATTTCTTTCTTAATCTCATCTCTGACCCAGCTATCATTCAGCATAAGGTTATTTAACTTCCATGTTTTTGTATGAGTATGCAGATTCCTGTTATTACTCAGCTTGAGTCTTATTCCATGGTGGTCTGAGAAAATGCATGGAATAATTTCTATTCCTTTAAATTTACTGAGGTTAGACTTGTGACCTAAAATGTGATCAATTTTGGAGTAAGTTTCGTGGACTGATGAGAAGTATGTGTATTCAGTTTTGTTGGGATGAAATGTTCTGTAGATGTCTGCTAGATCCAAATTTTGCATGGTTAGGCTTCAATCTAAAATTTATTTGCTCAGCTTCTTGTTGGAGGATTGGTCCAACACTGCCAAAGGAGTGTTGAAATCTCTGACTATTATGTAGCTGGAGGAAATCAAGTTGCTCATGTCTGTTAATGTTTCTCTGATAAATTGAAGTGCATTCTTGTTGGGTGCATAGATATTAATAATTGAAATCTCATCATATTGAGTATTACCCTTAACAAATATGAAGTGACCATTCTTGTCCTTCCTTACTTTTGTTGGTTTAAAGCCTGTTGTATCTGCAAATAGAATTGCAACACCTGCTTTTTTTCTGATTACCATTTGCTTGAAATTTGGATGACCATCCTTTCACCCTGAATCTGTGTTTGTCTTTTAAGCTAAGATGTGACTCTTGTATGGAACAAATATCTGGTCTAAGTTTTTGTATCCAGTCAGCCAACCTATGCCTCTTTAGAGGACAGTTTAAGCCATTCACATTAATGGAGAATATTGATAACGATGAAGTAGCCTTACTGGGCACAGAGGCCCTTCTGCATGAAATTATAAAAGAGAATTTTCCAGAGATGCCTAGAGATTCTGAAATACAGATAGCAGACAGCTTCAGAACCCCATCAGGATTCAACCCCAATAAGACATCTCCCAGGCATATCATAATTAACTTCACAAAAGTTAATGCTAAGGAGAAAATTCTCAGAGCTGTCAGGTGAAAGAAAGTAATTACATACAAAGGGAAGACTATTAGAATGACTGCAGATCTCTCTGCTGAAACTTTTCAAGCCAGAAAAGGGTGTTCATTGACTTTTAATCTCCTAAAGCAAAATAACTTTCAACCCCGGATCTTGTATTCAGCTAAACTGATTTTCATTTATGATGGAGAAATTAAAACTTTAACGACATACAGATGTTGAAGAAATTTGCCATAACCAAACCAGCTCTCCAGGATATTCTCAGACCTATCCTCCATAATGACCAACCCAATCCTATGCCACAAAAGTAAACTCACTCAGAAAATTCTGATCAAACTCCAACTTCCACACTGGTGAAAGGATTAAAAATGTCCACCGGACTTTTGAAGCACTCCAATTTGTACATATAATCAATACACTGAAAATGGCATAAATGTATTGATGGTCTGTGTACAAAAGACTTAATAAAAAAATAAAAATAAACTAAATGTAAGTGTAAGATCTTATTTTTATTTGATAAATTTGTCTAGATGTTAAAGTGGATGATATAATGAGATAATTTGCTATTGTCATATCTAGCAATATACATTTTGTTATTTCTGTTTTCAATAGTAGCAATTATTTTTATAAAGGGCATCACCAGTAAACTATATATTAAAATGGAATGAGAATATTTTTTAGCAACTTGGTTATAGAGGAAGTCTTAGGGAAATATCTTCCTTCTATACTTTCTCATCATTCCTGAGTTTCTAATTTTAATTACTAGTGTTCAAAAGGGATGTACAATGATGGAATTTTCTTCAATGAGTGTTAAACGTCATAAAAATGTTAATGTTTTCAAGAGAAAATAACAAATTTACATTTAATTCTGAGAAAAAAATAAATGTTAAAATAATCACAGCACTGAAACATTGTACTGTGTCAAAATGTAAAAATGCAATTTCAAAATTAGTCATCTCATGTGTCATGATTTGATGCCAAAAATATCTTGTTACATATTGGCAGTTCTGAAGCACAGATTTGTTATTTTTATAACAGATCAAAAGATCTGTTTTAAGATAGATTTTTTAATTTGCATGAATATTTTAAATGAAATATTTTCTTTATCTTGTGGACATATTGTAAGAGAACACCAGAAACCTTGGCTCTGGGGACTTGACAATGTAATTCTTAAGGTTGCATGTATTGCATCAACACAGCTGTGACCAATAACTGCACTGTCTTTATTACTCTCTTATGCTATGAAATTAAAATTAAGCAGAGATGTTTATTCTATAAATGGCAGGAAAAATTTTAAACGGATAATAAAATGTAAGAATTTACTTGAAAGCAAAAACGAACTCTCTTCAACCAAACTGAAATGTAACCCAATGCCAAACTTTTCCTAATAGGCAGAGACAGCTAACCATCATGTCAAAGGACTCAAATGCATAGCAGTGTGTTCATTACAGAGAATTATTTCCATCTCAGAATTCCCAGATGCCATGAGAAATGAAGCTATGTTTTACCTAGTGAATTGAGTGAGCCCATTTCAAGTGATCATGTTTACATAAAGATAGCTTTTCTTTATAGAACATTTTTGATAATGCTATTTTGGTTTTTGTTTGCTTCTAGTTTCAAATTTCTTTGGAGTCTGTTTAGAAACTGCATGTAAATTCTTCCTCAGACTAGTGGTATTATTTCCTTGTCTGGAAAACAGACCTGTCACAGTTAATCATCTCAACTCAACATTCTTTTGGCTTGTTTACACTGACTGATATGTTGAACTAAATCAAATTATTGAAGCTTGTTAATTTTGAAACAGGTAAGTTCCTTGGTCCCACATGTGCACACATGTATTTTGTTTGAAATGAATACATATTTTTCAACACACACATGCCAATCAATAATGCTGTATGAAGAAATGTCATAACTACTTCAGGATTACTTGCTGACATGTATCTGCAAATTGCTCTTCAAGATGTTCAATGTCTTTGGTGGTAATGTGAGGGCCACCATATGAGGAACCCCCAAAACTGAAAGACCTCAAAGTGATCCTAATTTTCCTTAAAATTTCATGCATATATCAAGAGATTACTGTAAAAGCACTGCTGAGTACATATGGCACAGAATTTTATAAGGTCCAACACAGCTTGTTATGTTCATTTAGCTCTTTTGGGTTATTGATACTGTAGAAATGTGTCCTAAAATATCCTGGCCATCCTCTTTGACATTCAGTGAAGTGCAAAATTGTCAGATGTAAAAGACTAAAGTGATGCTTTAGGAAAGCCAAAGAGACTTCAGAAACCTGGATAACCTTTTCAGGTATACTATATCTTTTTTCATATAAATAAGACAAAGAATATTTTATAATGCTATTGTATGCTTCAGATAAAGGAGGTTTACAGAATTTTTGGCCCTACTGAGTCCTAATTTCATCTGGAGCTGGTACTAGAATTTCACAATTTAGGGATGCCAATGCAGACTCTCCTGACCCTCTGGATATGATAAAAAAAAAAAAAAATGGAGCAAACTGAGGGATAATAAGGGAATTATTTCCACCTTGTACTAAAATATATATATAAACAACTACCTGATGTACAATGAGTCATCTCATCCCATAATGCCACTCTTCCTCTACCTTTAGGGCCAACAGTGAGAATGCCCCCTGCTCTGTGAAGTCATATTCCTTCCTCAGCTACATCTTTATGAATTATACTTCTTGTCCTTAATTTTTCTTTCAGCTTAACTTCATGGGAATGATAATCTTAAGATTTAGTAAGTTGTAGAAAAAATTTGTCCCCAGCCCTTTATTCCTCTTGGGGCAGTCACAGACCGTGTGCTACATTCTGCCTACAATCTTTTATCAAATACTATTTTACTGCAAGTTTGTGTCAGCAAAAGGTCTTCCGTGGTTGGCTACAATTTGTCACTTGGTGTATTTCTTACTACAAGTTGATAGTTGGATGTCATCATCAGTATTTCATGTCAAATTAAAATCTGTTCTCTTCCATTTGGCAAACATTAATTCTCCCCTCTTTTCCCTTTTTCCCTTCTTCATCACCAAATATAGCTTAATATATAATTGAATTTTCCTTGAGAGTTTTCTTTAGCTGGGCTTTAGCCAGGAATTTTATTTATTTTAGTAAATAGTGCTATAGTATAAACAAAAACAAGAAAATAATTGCTGATGATTTGTGAATTCCTTTTCAATAAATAGAGGTATTTTAATGTGAAAATAAAGTGGCTTCCAAAAAGGTTTAAGTTCCACATGTTTTGTTCAGATGACTTTAGCCATGACATATTTCGGATTGCTGTTCTGGAAAAATACTGAGGGTTCCAAAAATGTATTTTTTAAGAAAATACATTTGGTATATTTTAAGAAAGGAAAATATTGTATTATTTGTTTTTGAAAGAAAGTACATTTTTTTCCTAAGTACATTTTTATTAGATCCAAGTAGATGTGAATACAGTCCTATCTATGGTAACATAGCTAGACATTTTGAGATAGTTGGGCATTCATACGGTAGTCTCTAAAAAATCCAGGTCCTTTTGAAACTCTTTTCTTTTTTGTTGTCAGGTCCTCTTGAAACTCTTACTAGTATGGTCTATTAATGTGTGATATTTTTATTTAAGTTGTAATCTCAGGTTAGACATAAAATAGTAGACCACATACTATGTGCCTCTGGGCTAGAGCCTTAATGGTAGAGCATCTTATGGGATACTTTGTTGTGTAATTTCGGGAATACTTGTCCTGTCCTGTTAAATAAACCATTTTTCTATTATTAACCAGATATTTTATATGTATTTCTTAAAATCTTGCTTTGTTTTATTTACAGTACCTGTTTTTATCTTCTATTTTTTTATTAAGTCATAGATACATAAATCATGTATACATTAATGCATTTATGGGGTACAATGTGCTGATTTTATATACAATTTGGAATACTTACATCAAACTGGTTCATAGTCAAAAAACAACTGGTTAATAGTCAACATATACTGATAACAAAAGATAAATTCAAGTCACATTGAGCACCTCTTGTAATTGCAGAAGTCAAATGTGACTTGAGTAGTACAAATTTAGTACAGGTTTTCCTTTCTTAAAATGTGTATGTATCTTTTGGCACCCTCTATATTTAACATATTCAAGGTGAAGTAAATACTTCTACATCTATAGATAGTAAGTTTATAGCATTATGCAAAGTATATTACATACAAAACATAAATCCTGCTTTCATGTGTTTGCAATCTAAGGAGAGAAAAATACCAAATACTCTTAGAATTTTTAGATACACATAAAGCAGTAGTGCAGATGTTAAGTGCTCTAAGAGTTCAGAATAGGAAGAAAGTGTTTCCTTTTAACTGCATTATTCAGGATAGGTTTCCAGAAGGAGGTAGAATTTGAAGCTGGCCTTGGGGGTTGGATAAGAGTCAAGTAGGTGGAGCCAGTCCCTGAGTTATGCATGAGCTAGGTTCTATAGGTTTGTTCTTAAGTTGAATTTGTATGTTAAAACAGGCATATTTACCTATTACCTGTAATAGCCTCTGTGCATAAGTGTGAGTTGTATGTCAGTCAGATGTTTATACTCGGGGACTGCCTGTATAGCATATGATGGATAAAGGAAAAGACTGAGAAAACAGAGTTCAAAAGCACAAGAACTATTGACTGAGTATGAGCAAAATACTAATGTCTAAAGAAAAATACCATATATGTAAAAAAGCACTGATTGATCTCACATGCTCAGATCATTAAACATCAAGTTGACATAAACTCTATCATGTTATTTTAGTAGTGCTTTTATGTTAACAAATGGAACTGGGAAGTAAAGATTCCTCACATGATTTAAAAAGGTTAAAATTAAAGATTTTATTTAAACATTAGTCCACACAAGTGGTTCTCCAACTTTAGCATGCATTATAATCACCTATAACGCTTCTTTAAAAGAAAACAAACAAACAAACAAACAAACAAAAAAAAAACATGTTGCTGCACTTCTTTGGTGAAGGACTAAACTAAAACTCAGACTGTGGGTCAAGATGGAGTTGTTTTGTTGGTGGTCAGTGGTCCCAGGTTTCCAAACCCAATTGACCTCGTTTGATTACTAGGCTAAGCTAGAAAGTTCAACCAATGCACAGCTGTAACCAAAAGTGAGTGGAAACTGAAAATAAAACTGGAACGGCACAGGCAGCGTTGTTAGAAAGAAAAAGTTACTTACGTAAGTTTCAGGGTAACAAAGAGATTTTATTTAGGAAGAACAAAGAAAAAGTTTAGAGCACTTACAAAGAGAATTGGAAGTGGGTCCTTCTCATGAAGGAATAAAGGTGAGAGTGACAAGATGCAAGGGTCTTAAATACTCTCTCCATTTGAAATTGGCTGCAAGTCTTTCATTGTCCTCCCTTGCACCTTGAGGAATTGTTGCCTTTTTCTACTGGTCATTGATTTTTTTCTTTCTTTTGCTCATTGGTTACCTAGGTTACTTCTTACTAACATTATTATGGGCCTTCCAGACTTCCTGGTTCAGCATGCCAGGTTTTCCTGCCACCTTTACTGATGCCCCTTTCTTAAGTGTCCCTTCTTGGTTTAGGCTTCCTCACCTAGCCCACAGTTCCACCAAAAGGCACCATGTTTTTCTGATATAGGTATAACTGTGTACACAGATGTCATAATTATATAACTGCTGCTTGGGACTTTGCCACTATTGTTCCCCCTATATATAAAAGTTTACGGAACTACACTTGTGCAGACTTTTCATACTTGCGCACTGGCTGCTGTGAGCTGAATAAAAGCATGTCATACCTGCCCTTGGCTCCTGAGTTCTTTGACCTGTCTGAATTGGAAATTTGCATAACAGTGTAGTTGGCAGGAGTCCTTTCAGACTAATATGGAGGCACCCCAGGAGGCAAGATAGAAGGATAGCCCTTGTCAAGTATGTGGTTCTCAGTTATGGGGTGGTGGGGAGCCTATTGTCTGCCGGGGCACCCCCCAAGAACATCCTGAAGTGGACAGGGCTCCACAGTCGGGGGAGGGGCAAGCTCTCAATACCCTTGGGGAGACATTTGAGGAAAAAAGCACCTGTGTGGCTGTGGGAGCTGGTGGGTGTTCCTTTCAGTACTATGAGCTGAAACTGAGGTGACTCCTCAGGAGGCAACTCATATTCAGAAACTCCAAGAAGAATTGGCAGAAGAGTGTCAGTAGGCTTGCACTAGAAGAGACTGACTACCTCTTGAAGGGGGAATGGCTATTATAGTACCAGATCCTCCTCCTCCCAAGGAAATTAAGTGCTATATTTTCAGGTGTGGCTGGTGGTCACCCAGAAGGTGAAAACCCAACATCCTAGGGTCCCAGGATATCTCCCTGATGGATCCTCTCAGGTAGCACACCACTCCTCTTTCTATCTGTATATGCAAACAAAATTGGTGGAATTGGGAAGGCAGTTCAGGCAGAAGCCTAATAAGTCATTAGCTGCCTGGATGCTGCAGTTGGTGTTGTCTGACCTTGGGATGGATGGTATTGTTCTAGATGAGAAAGAAATGGGCAAACTAGTTTCAGTAACTACCCACTCCTCTCTGTGGCAGTGTCTCCAAATTAGCTGCTGGTATGGTCAGGGCACTCACTCGCTGTCAAATTGGGTGATGGCTGCAGGCCACACAGTGTGGGAAAACACTAGTGGCCTGTCAGTTCAGTAAGCAAGTGGCAATCATATATAGAATTGTAACAGGTATTGTGAGAGTTAGGTGTGCAGCACCATGGTTAATTTGAATACTTAATTTGAATACTTGGAATACTTGGAATATGAGGAGCTGTTCAAGGCATGAATGAGGGATATGCAAAGTATAGTGGCCTCTGTGTTTGGGTCCTTGGTAGCAATCCTGGCACCCTCTGTAGGAAGACCTATAAATGATGTTACCAGCACTATAGCTGATTTGGAGAAAGCCAAAACCATTAGATAAAAGAAGGACATAGAACAGCAAAAAAGAAGACAGAGATGGTCACAGGGAAGAGCCCCTAAGAGTTAACATATATAGATGTGAGTAAACCTTCTGGCAGCAACTGAAACCATAACAGCAATTTCAAGCTCTGAAGCACCAAGGCAAAAAGGAACAAGACCCAGAAAAGGGGAGAGGCCACCTATTCAGGTCATGCGCCTGAAAGATTACCTCATGGATCAGACAGAGACAGAGGTGGACACTGAATCTTGCTTTCACTTTGAATAGGAGGTAGGCTAAGGAAATCACCCAGAGGAGGAAGGTGGGGGCTTGAGACCTCATGTGGAACTTGAAATACACTGATCCCCTGATAATGTGCAATGTGTGTTAGCCCCAATTGACACTAGAACAGAATGTTCTTTGCTCCACAGTAACCCTGACAAATTGCCAGGACCCCCAGTTGCTATTGCCAGATAGGGAGACCAGACTATATGAGTAAAGCCCGTTGAGCTTCCACTGAGCATTGGGCACTTCCCCGTAAGAAAATGCAAAGTGTACATTTCCCCCATACCCAAGTATATTCTCAGGGTGGATGTGTTACAGGACTTGTGGCTGCATATGACAGTAGGAGAATTCCACATGTAGATGAGAGTTATAAAGGCAGTGGTGCATGAACATGTTGTACACCCCCTATTGCAATTACCAGTGCCCCGCAGGGTAACTAATGCAAAACAATACTAGATTTCAGGTGGTCATGAGGAGATAAGGAGTACACGTTAGAATTAGAAAGGCTTAATATTGTGTGCCCATAACACAACCTTTATAATTCCTGGTGTGGTCAGTGCAGAAGTCAGACATTTCTTGGCTCATTGAACATTGATTACCAGAAGCTGAGTAAAGTGGTACTTTCACTGCATGCAGTAGTGCCATCAATAGCAGACCTGATGGAAAGCCTAAGTCATGAACATGAACAGAAAACGTATCATTATGTGGCTGACTTGGCAAATACTTTCTTTTCTATTGATACTGCTATAGTCAAGATCAATTTGCATTTGCATAGGCAGGGTGACAGTAGATAGTCACTGTCCTTCCACAAGGTACCTGTATAGCCCCATTCTCTGTCCTGGCCTGGTGGCTGGTGATTTGGCCTAATGGGATTTTTCAAAGGCCATGAACATGTATCATTATATTGATGATATAATATTAACCAGTGAGTCTCTTGAAGTCTTGGAGAGTTCTACACCTTCTTTGCTGACTCATTTGCATAAATATGGCTGGGCAGTCAGTAACACTAAGGTGCAGGGACCTGAATTATTTGTCAAGTTTTTGGAGGTTGTCTAGGTGAGTAAGACAAAAGTTTTTCCTGATGCTGTTATCTACAAAATACAAATTTACCCCACACCCATGACCATGAAACAGTTACAGGTGTTCTTAAGCCTTCTGGGATATTTGGATGGCATTTATCACTCATCTATTAATAGTACAACTCTTGTACCCACTAAATGGTCTGGTCTTGAAGGAGGCCTGGTGGGACTGGATAGGGGAAGCACAGCTGCCTTTAGCGATGACAAACTTGCTCTGAGAATGATCCAGACTAGACTCTTCATGTATATGACCCTAAGTGTCTTTGTGAATTAGATATCCATGTTACCCTTAAGGTATTTGGATGGATACTGTGGCAGCACACAGAATGTTTGTGGCAGCCTATTTGATTTTATTCCCAACTGTGGAAGGGGTAGAGACCCAGGACCCCTTAGTAGAAAAAAAAGCTTGCTACTGTGTACATCACCCTGAGAGTCAGCACTCCAGCAATGGTACTTACTGTGCACCACAAAGCAGAGTGTGTGATTGGACTGTGTGACCACACAGTTGCACTGCCAAAATCCCAACCCTAACAAAATGGGGCATATAGTTAACAGCATCAGAGAGCTCTGTGATAGTTATCATAGTCAGAGAGTATGAGACTATTGCAGGCTACATTGTAGGAATTTCTAGGCCCTGTAACAAACCTATAGGCACAGACAATGCAGGCGGTGGACAGTGAGCCTGAAACTAGCCCATTTTGAGAAGAGCATGCCCAAAGACCAGCATATACTTGGTGTACAGATGGATCCATCCAAGGACAACCAGGACACTGGATGCAAAAGCATTCCACTCACAGTCCAAGACAATCTGGTTCAACACAAGGACTGGACTGAGCAGTCAGTGGACAAAATTGAGGGCTGTTATAGCCAATGAGCCCTCACCACTGGTAATATGAACTGACATCTGGGCAGTCTTTTGAGGCTTACCTATGTACATAGCCACCTTGCAGATAAGCCAATGGATGGTTATACATTGACCCTTGTAGGGACAAGTCTTATGAAAGGACCTGTGGGACATAGTACACCAGAAACAAGTGACTATTATGTTACTTGGAATATGCCATTGGCCTTCCCTGGCAACAATGAGGAAGATACTCTAGTGAAAATCTGCTGGTTGAAAACAGCCCCTAGGACAGGAATTCTCAACCTGTGGGTCACAACCCCTTTGTAACAATGACAATACATCGCAGCATTAGGAAGCTTGAGAACCACTGCCCTAGGAGGATGTGGCACAGTGGTTGCATGGGATGTTGTTGCATGCAAGACAAAAGACTATATGGACCAAAGCAAGGCATAAAACTTGTTGGTAACTCATGCAGATGTGCTAGCAACCTATGCTCAGTGTTTAGTATGCTCTCAGGAACAACCACGAAAACCAGTGGCTTCTGGAGGCCAGGTGATAAGGGGCTGGGTCCCGCTAATATGCTGCTAGGTGGACATTATCATCCCTCTTCTCCTTTTGAGTGGTATAAGTATGACCTAACTTTTGTTGACACAGCTACCAGATTTCTGGATGCCCCTCTGGTCTACCACCCAGACCAGCACATTGTGCTAAAAGCCTTATAATGACTTTGTGCTGCTTTGGCCAGCCCTTGGTTATAGAAAGTGATAATGGGACACAACTCACAGGAATCAAGGTACACCAGTAGGGCAAGTACATGGGCATTGAATGGTCTTAACATGCTCTGTACCACCCTCAAGCTGTCAGGATCATGGAATACAATAACGAACTATTGAAATAGGGATTGCATTCCACTAGTCTAAGTCACTCCTTGGCTGGGTGGACTAAGAAGCTATGGACTGTACTGCATGTGTTGAATGAGCAGAGCTGAAAAGGGGGCTTGGCCCTAGTAAAGGCTGTTCTCCATAGGACAGTCATGCCCATTCAACTGCAAGTGCAAATGAAAGACATTCTCTTTAAACCAGGTTTTGGGTGTCAGGAAAGTGTGCTATTACCTGCCCCTATGGGCTTAAGATGTGGTCAGCGGGCCATATGAACATGACCCCGGGATAGTAAAGCCCCTCACATGTGGTGGGTGGGTCTTTTGACCCCATGGGGTAAAGACCTAGAAGTGGACCTGTATGTTACCCCGTGGGCCACAGGAACTTGGTCACCCGTAGCACAAATGTTTTATCCAGGACAAGGGCTCAGGGATATTAACCTCAAGGACACTTTTGTTATTACATATTTATGGCCCATTTTGTATTCTGCCCTTACTACATGTTGACCCTACCTTGTATGCTACCCAGGTGTGGTTTGAAAAGCCAGGCCAGCCACTGTTGTCATCCATGGTTTCTAGCCTGTGTACCCCCAGAGTGGTGTATAAGCTTTTCTGTGTGTACCTATAACCTTTCGTGCTATTTGTGCATAGTGTTATATGGACAAATGCATTGGTGGACTGAGCACATTCCATATTCCACATAGTGGCTTTGACCTCCAATCAGTCAACTTGCTGCATTTGTTCTGAATTGCCCATAAAAGTTCATGATGATTTCCATGGAAAAGCAAACCCATGCCAGCCAGCACCTGGTCATGGCTGTGGAAATGAACATTAGCTGATTCCACTACACTGTGGAATACCATAAAACAATGAATCTTGTCTTTAGTATGTGAGTAAGTGAAATATTTATAACCATAGACTGTTTATTCCATAAAGGATGGCATAGGCTGGCTGACTGCAGAGGCCATGGAGTTAGCAGACTTCCCAGCTGTGTGTATCAAGTGCATTTTTGGATGTGAGATAACAGTGAGGTGTACATCCTCAATTCTTTGTCACAATGTGCCCCATCCACCAAACAGGTGCTTTCCCTGTACCTTGGGGTAGTCTATAAGCACTATGTTTGGCTTTACCTGCCGGCCAATTGGACTGGCCACTGCACCTGGGGATGGTCATATTTGCCTGTCAAGATATACCTCATTTTGGACAGGTGACTATGAACTGGGATGAATATAAGAAAAAATATTGGATGAAAAGAACCGCTTAATGGCTTTACCCCTTAGCCCTCTTTTCAACACAAGGGGCCACTATAGACAACCAATGGGAAATAATGGTATTTAGCATGCATACCACTAGGGCATTAAATGAAACTCATGAGGCTCTAACCTTGTTGGATACAGAAGTGTATCAAATGTGAAAGGTAGTGCTCCAGAATTGCATGGCTGTGGATATGCTCATTGCCTCTCAGGGTGGTCTGTGTGCCCTTTTGGGCACATACTGTTGTGTGTACATTCCTGTTGAACACCATAATATCAGTCGGGCTTTGAATTTCCTAGTGCAGGAGATCCAGAGTATTACACACCTAACTAGAATCCCCTCTATAGGAGTGGTGGGCTTCCCCTGCCAGTGGTTGGCCAGTAGTATTAGTTAATGTATTCATCATGACTTGTTCCCTAATTGTGTGTTGTTGTGGCTTATATTGCTACTGTAGTATTTGGATGCAGTGTTCCACACTATTTGAACAGAAAGGTTTGCAGAAGAACCAAATGTGTAGATTGTGAAGTGAGAAACCCCGATGGGTGGAATGTGAGGCAAGGTGAAATTATTTATTCTTTCTTCTCCACAGTTTCCCCTGAAGGTGGCATGTGTTCTTTATATAGCCATAACTGTGTACACTGATGTCATGATTGTATAACTGCTGCTTTGGCCCTTTGCCATTATTATTCCACTGGATACAAAAGTGTATGGAAATTTCTGCAGACTTGTACAAAAATTTCTGCAGACTTGTGCAGACTTTTCATGCTTATTCACTGGCTACTATGAGCTGAATAGAGGTATGTCACACCTGCCCTTGGTTCCTAGGTTTGTCTTTGTCTTTTCCAAATTGAATAATTTACATAACATGAACTTTACTTTAAAATGAAAATGATATAATCTAATTGTATATCCCCGCATATTAATCCAAAATTTAAAAAGCATGTTGCTGGGTCTTATATGCAGAGTTTCTGATTCAGTTGGTCTCTGATGGGGGATAAAAAATTTGCATTTCTCACAGGTTCCCAGGTGAAGCTGATGCTGCTCCACTGGGTGATTATGCACTGGGGAAGAGAATGTTTCAGTCAGAGGAAATACCCTGTCTGGTGCAATGACTCTGAGTCTTAAATTAGCTTGAGAAGAAACAATGAAGAACTTTGGAAGATAATGGATATGTCTGTTACCTTGATTGTGGTTATGGTATTACAGGTGCTTGCATATGTACAAATTCATTAAATGTACATATTAAATATATTTAGTCAATTTTATATGAATTATGTGCTTCATTTTACATGAGTTTATGCCTTAATAAATATTTTTTAGAGGAATTGAAGGACGTTTCTTGGGTTTGAATAGATTGAGCACAGGGGACAGAAGTAGAAAATAAGATCAGTAAGGTAATAGGAATTAGATCAGGAAATTTGAGATGTCATTATCAAGATCTTGGATTTTACTCTGAAATTGAAAGTCATCTGCTTTTATTTTAAGAAATCACTATAGCTCCTGTGTTAAGAAAAGACTTAAGGAGAGCAAGGTGGGAAGAAGTGAAATGAATTAAAATAATATTATAGTGGCCAGGTGTAGTGGCTCACACCTGTAATCCTATCTATCCAATCTGAGGAAAGGTGGATCACCAGAGTTTAGGAGTTTGACACCAGCCTGACAAAGAACTAAACCCTTGTCCCTACTAAAAATAGACAAAACTAGCTGGGCATTTTGGCTGGTGCCTATAGACCCAGCTAATATGGAGGCTGAGGCAACAGGATCCCTTGAGCCCAAAATTTTGAGGTTGCTGTGAGCTATGATGCCAGGGCATTCTAACCAGGGTGAAAGTGAGACCATGTCTTAAAATAATAATAATAGGAGGGGGCAATATGGCAAACTGGAATTAGCCTACAACAGAAGCTCCTGTCCAGAGGGAAGGATAATGTCCAGAAAGTACCCAATTAAGCTGAGGATGGGGAGCTGAGCTGAGAGAGAAGATAGCTGAACTCATCTGAATGGAAAAGTGTCTAACCCCTTCCCCAAGAAAGCTGTTTTTTTTTTTTTTTGTTTGTTTGTTTGTTTCTTTTTTTCTTTTTTCTTTCTCTCTTCATTTGCTCCTGTAGGTTTTCTACAGGTAAGTAGTAAACTGAGGACCTCTGTCTCACCCCATGGATGAGAGCTGTAGGAAGTGGGGACTATTTCTTCCAGAGGGACGCTGTGGTGACTCCGAACACTCTTACGAGGCAGAAAAAATTGAACTAACATTTTCCTTGCTTTTCTAAACTTCCAGTCCACCCTTTCCCCCTCATCTGATAAACCAGAATCCTAACCCCTGCTGAGACTGAGGGAGGAGGCTCATGAACAGTGTCCCCCCTCCCAGTCTGCCAGACCAAGCACTCCACCCCCCCCAACCAGAATCAGCTGAAGCCCTGCACCCCCGCCATCCCTGTCTCTGGACTGCTGCCCTCCCTGTCTCTGGACTGCGCTACACATCTCAATCCCTGCCCCCAGCACCCTTCCTGCTTCCTCACCACACCCCACCCAACCAGAGTCTGCTGGAGCCGAGGGCCCCATGCCCTCCTCCCAGCGCCCTCCCTGCCTGCGTGCATAGTCCCCTCTCTGCTGTTAGATCTGTGTGCACCATGCTCCTGGAGTTGCTCCTACAGCCAGAATTCCTTGGCTTTGGCAGTGGCAGAGGAGCTATGCAGGGTCACTTCCCACAAAGGTCCAGCAACAATAGAGTGATCCCGCTGGGGTCTAATCTTGGAGAGACACCTTCCAAACTCTGTGCATTGACAGAGGAAACCAGAACTCACTCTATAGAGAGTGAGTGCAGCAGAGCAGCAGGGGAAAAGGCGTGGTGGCTGAGGGAGAAAAGCTTTTGCAGCCCTGGTACCCCCAGGATTAGACTGAGCCCAAGTGAAACACTTGCCAGTGGCTATTGAACAGCTGAGGCAGACAGGCCTCAGGTCCCCCAGTTGGCTGGTAGCAGAGGGCAGTGGCCGGGCCGTGGGGGCATTGACCTTCCTTTGACTCTGACAAGCACTAAGGTCGTCACTTCTGCTTATTGGAGGCAGCAGAACTGCACCCCTGTGGTATCACCAGTGACTGGGTGTGAAAAAAGGAGCAAAGTGGAGAAAGAAACTCTACCCCCTGGTTCACCTGTGCTACCAGGCAGGCCTTTCTGACTCCATAGAGCAC
>CAUYPK010084138.1:0-86009 GCA_963574355.1 Loris lydekkerianus
GATAATATCCAGCATCCCTTCATGATCAGAACACTTAAGAAAATTGGTATAGAAGGGACATTTCTGAAACTAATAGAGGCCATATACAGCAAACCCACAGCCAATATCATATTGAATGGAGTTAAATTGAAATCATTTCTAATCAGATCAGGATCCAGGCAAGGTTGCCCATTGTCCCCACTGCTCTTTAGCATTGTAATGGATGTTTTAACCATTGCAATTAGGGAAGAAAAGGCAATCAAGGATATCCATATAGGGTCAGAAGAGATCAAACTTTCACTGTTCGCAGATGATATGATTGTATATCTGGAAAACACCAGGGATTCTACTACAAAACTCTTAGAGGTGATCAAGGAATACAGCAGCATCTCAGGTTACAAAATCAACATTCATAAATCGGTAGCCTTTATATATACCAACAATAGTCAAGCTGAAAAAACAGTCAAGGACTCTATTCCATTTACAGTAGTGCCAAAGAAGATGAAATATTTGGGAGTTTATCTAAGAAAGGACATGAAAGATCTCCATTTATTTATTTTCGATGTTATTATAATTGCCAAGGAGATCTTCATAAATTATTTTCCTAGGCCAAGAGCATTAAGAGTTTCCCCCACACTTTCTTTTAGAATTTTTATTGTTTCATGTCTTTAATTTAAATCTTTTATCCAATGGGAGTTAATTTTTATAAGTGGTGAGAAGTATGGGTCCAGTTTCTGTTTTCTACATGTGGCTAACTAGTTTTCCCAGCACCATTTATTAAACAGGGATTCTTTTCCCCAGTGTATACTTTTGTTTGGTTTATCAAAGATCAAATCATGATATGTGGCTGGTTTCATCTCTAGGTCCTCTATTCTATTCTCTATATCTCTATTTTTGTGCCTGAACCATGCTGCTTTGATCACTGTAGGTTTGTACCATAACCAAGAGTCTAGTAAACATGATGCCTCCAGATTTGTTTTCATTTTTTAAAATTGCATTGGTTATTCAGGGCATTTTCTGGTTCCATATGAAACTAAGTACTATTTTTATTTAATTTTTTCAAAGTAGAACATTTATACTTTGATAGGGACTGCATTGAGTCTGTACATTTTGGGGGGTAGTATGGACTTTTTAACAATGTTGATTCTTCACAGCCATGAACATGATATATTCTTCCATTTGTTAATGTATTCTGCTACTTCTTTTCTTAGAGTTTTATAATTCTCTCTGTAGAAATCCTTCACATCCTTCATTAGGTATATTCCTAGATATTTTATTTCCTTTGAAGCTACTATGAAGGGTATTGTATCTTTGATTTGATTCTTAGTTTAACCATTGTTGGCATATATGAAGGCTATTGATTTGTGGACATATATTCTGTATCCAAAGACATTACTGTATTTCGTGATCACTTTTAAGAGCCTTCTGATTGAGTACCTGAGATTTTCTAAATACAAGATCATATCATCTGTAAAGAGTGAGAGTTTGACCTCCTCTGTCCCCATGTGAATCCCTTTGATAGCCTTCTCTTGTCAAATTGCATTGGCTAGAACTTCCAGCACTATGTTGAAGAGCAGTGGCAATAGTGGACGTCCTTATCTAAGTAGAAATGCTTTCAGTTTTACTCTAGTCAGTATTATATTAGCTGTGGGTTTGTTCTAGATGCCCTCTACCACTTTCAAAAGTGTCCCGTCTATACCTATCTTCTTAAATGTTGTTATCAGAAAAGGAAGCTGAGTTTTCTGCATTTATTGAGAGTATCATATGGTCAATGCTTTTCTGCATCTATTGAGAGGATCATATGGTCTTTGTTTTTGCTCCTATTTATGTGGTGAAGTGCATTTATATATTTATGTATATTGAACCATACCTGTATCCCTCAAATAAAGCCCACCTGATCATGATATATATTTTTTTAATGTGTAGCTGTATTATGTTTGGTAGGATCCTATTGAATAATTTTGTGTCTAGGTGTTCTAACTATTCAGTAGAATAATATATGTTTACAAACTTAGGAAATTTTTTAAAAACACTGTATACAGATAGAAGCTGCCAGTAGTGCATACAATCAGAAATTATACTCGTATATTAATATGCATAGAAAACCAAGACAGAATTGGCAGTCCCTTAAAACAATCTTATTATGCATATATACAAAGGGTGCCAAAATGTGTATATACATTTTAAGAAAGGAAAAAACTGTATTAAAATTGTAATACTCAATATATACAAATAACAAAAGATGAATACAAGTCACATTGAGTACCTCTTATAATTGCAGAATTCAAATATGAATTGAGTACTACAATGTTAATATAGTGTTTTCCTTTCATAAAATGTGTATACATTTGTTGGCACCCACTGTATACACTGTATGCATTTATAGGTCTTATGTATCTCTGACTAATAATACTTAAATATAGTATAAACTTTATCTTCCATTAAGCATATCTCAGTGGTAACCTCATTCTTAGGAACCCAAGAGATTCATCTTTATCACAAATCTTAAAACACACAATACAGTTCAACCCCTTGATGAGATTTCTCAGGACCTTCTTACCTTTCATTTATTATGTTCTCCTGAATTTAGCCTCAGGCCTTTAAAATATTTCTATTCCCTTTTACACAAAACTCTACTTCATCAGTGGGGACTTACTGTACTTAGTTTCAGTTTCCTGGCTTTGAATTATGGGTTTTCTCTTCCTGTCTCCCACAGAACAAGCATTGTAAACTTTAAGTAAATTCAGTATGCCACGTCTTTTATATTAACCTGGATGGAGTTGAAATACATTCTTCTTTGTAAAGTGTCACAAAAATGGAGAAGCAAGAATTCACTGTACTCAATACTAACATGATGCCAGTAGATGACCTAATACATGTTCACACAAGAGAAAAACTCAATTAAATTCAAGATGGGGAGAGGGGGAAGGAATGAGGGGGGGGAAAGGAAAAGAGGGAGGGGGATTGGTGTGCTCCCACCTAATGGGCACAATGTGGGGGTATATGGCACACCTTCTGGGGGTGGGACACAACTGGGACTATACCTAACAAATGCAAACATTGTAACCTAATTCTTTGGGCCCACAAATTAACCTGAAATTAAAAAAAAAAAAAATTAAAAAACAAAAGAAGTGAAAATTAAAAAGAAACCAAAATTCTAATTTATAAAAGAAATTCAAAAGTAGGTCCACATGAAGCTTGGTGATACAGAGATACCACACTTTATACAAAAAATTTGTTCCTAAGCAACTTAATATATAAATTTCATATTTGTAGAAACAAATCTTTCTTGCATGTACAATGTTGCTCTAGCATTTTAAAAGATTGAAACATACAATGCTTCTGTAATACAAATAATCACTCCTAACTTTTCTGGGTTATAGATTGGATAAGGGAACAATATATTTTTTTAAGTAGGGAGGAATACCTATACTCTGTATCCCCACATAGAATTTTTAATTTCAAGGAACGACCCCCATTGTTAGGCCCTGATTTCTCAACCTGATCTCTCATAGTCTTCTGTGAGTATGGGACAGAAAATGTTAACCCAGTGACTCAGTTGTACTTTCCTGATCCCTGATCTCTGCTTGGTTACCACATATTATTCTATATCAAAATATAATTACATATTTATATATTTGTATGTGAGATATGGCAGAAATTTGTATAGGAGGCCTACACACATATGTATTTATCTAAGTTCCATGGTGTTCAAGATCAGTAGGCATAGTGCACATTGCCATGATTTTCTTTACTTCTGTATATTGCTGTTTAGTCTAAGTCTTCTTAATTTGCTTCTTAACCTTTTATATGACATACTAACTCTATCTACTTCTGAAGTATAGCCACTTCTGAAGTAAAATGGCATCTATATAACCATGTTAAAAATACTATTTTCTTTTAAATAGAAGTCAGACAGTCTTCTTTCTTCATACTGAGTTTAACACATCTTCAATGTTGGAAAGGATGATGGTTCTTTTGATTTGTTTTTAAAAGAGTACGCACTAGTAATCTCATTTTAGCCTTTCATTTTCCTCCTTACTGCTCTGTCCTTTCCCTTCATTTGCCTCTATATGGGGAAGAATGCATCTGAGGCTTTCTTTGCTTCTACTGTTACCATGAAATGTCGACTAGTTTATGGAGAAATACGTCAGCTGCCTGCTGTGCATTTATATTCCCCCACTGACCTGCTGCATTTGTGTGCAGCAGCTGAAAGACAAATAGATGCATGCAGGGCCATTTTTGTCAGCAGAAGCTTTTGGATGCATACATTACCAGGCATATCATTAAATATGAGTTTAATATCTAGAAGCAAAAGTGGTAGTTCATCAACTTTGTCCACAGAGAAGAACGGGGGTCACTCTTTATGAGAAGTAAATGGAAGTGTATCCTTCCTTATCAATCAAAGAAATTAAGAGATGAGAATTGGTCTTTTAGGCCATCTGGTTCCTCCCCCAGGGACCAGTAGCTGATTGGTCCTTGCATTATTATATTCTGAGTGCAGGTTATTATTGTTACATGTTTTCATAGCTTTGTGGTAACTTCAAATGCTTCTGTAACCATAGTCCTCCACTTCTCTTGAACAGGGAAGTTCAAGGTATATCTAATTTTGAAGCTGTCTCACTTTCTTTTCAACTTTCACTAAGCTTTATTCCACCAAACTATGCCAAGTTACTGTGATTCAGCCCTTTTTAAGAAACTTGTGTCAGCTTGGTTCACTGACTTTTTTCTTAGGTTTTTTCTTTTTTGGTCTTTCTGTTCTGAGTGTTCTTAAACAATTTAAGGAGTTTTGTTACCATATGGTAATTTAACATTGTGAACATCTTAAAATTGGACCTCTAGGACCAACTATCATTCTTTACAAAGAATTGAAACGGGAAGGGAAGGATGATTGCCTCAGTATCTCATCTTTCCCTCCCTCTCTCATTTTCTTCCTCTTTCTCTCTTTCTTCGTCACACATACGTACATGCTCGTAGTACCTTGGCCTTTACTCATCTAGTCTCCAAATGTCAAACCAGATCATTACATTGCCATTTGGAAGACAAGGGGGCAGTAGGAAAAGGGGTGGAGAGTGTGACTTGAGTTTTGGGAGATGAGAATTAGGTATGTTGAAGTCATATACAAATGAGTAGGGGTATAAGAGACAAGTGAAAAAAAAAACTATCCCTTACCTTACCCACCTCATTAGTATGTGCCTTTAAGGAAGCAGTGAATTACAGAATTGCCATTCCATAAGGGATTATAGACAGAGAATTTCCCTTTAGTTTTACAAGTGAGGAAACTGAGGCTCAGAGAGTTAATCCCAAAGTCAGCTGACTTCTCTGGAGTTCATTTTGTTTCCTACACCAAGCTAAAAGCAAAGATTGTATAGTTTAAGAGAATAGGGTCAAAATTCTGAAATTTTTATC
Source organism: Loris lydekkerianus (assembly GCA_963574355.1). Lineage (NCBI taxonomy): Eukaryota > Metazoa > Chordata > Mammalia > Primates > Lorisidae > Loris > Loris lydekkerianus. Next base: position 5,389 of record CAUYPK010084138.1, read on the forward strand.
TTTGCCTTTATTCGTTTGGTGGGTACATATAGCTTCTTGATAGAAGTTATCCAGGCCAAGGTGGGACATGGTATTCCAGGCTGATGTGATGTTAAAGTATATGTAAATCCCTGGGGCAAAACTGCCAATGTTTATAGTGCACTATGACTGGAGAGTACAGAGTATCAAGGGTTGGGCCAGGGTGGGTTGGGAGTTAAGGGGTTGGTCCAGCTGTAGAATGTGGATGAGAACCTGTAAAGGTCAGAACAAAACTTATTTACCAAATTGCCAGGCAATTTGAATTTTTTTTAAATTGGTCCAAGAGCAATAAAGAAGTCACTGAAGAGTTTTTAAGTCAGGGAGTGACATGGTCATGTTTGCCTTTTAGAAATATCACTCTATATATAACTGGAGAGTTGGTTAGAGGCAGAAAGACAAGTGATGAAGCTGTTACAATAATCTGCCTGAGGTGGCACCTGTAGCTCGGTGAGTAGGGCATGGCCACACCAGGGCTGGCAAGTTTGAACATGGCCCAGGACAGCTAAAACAAACAAACAAAAAAGACAGTCACTGTGGCGGACGCCTGTAGTCCCAGGTACTGGGGAGGCTGAGGCAAGAGAATTGCTTAAACCTAAGAGTTGGAGGTTGCTGTAAGCTGTCATGCCATAGCACTGTACTGAGGGAGACATAGTAAGACTTTTCTCAAAAAAAAAAAAAAAAAAAAAAAGGAAGTGCTGCGGTGGGGGCTCGAACTCACAACCTCAGTATCACTACCCATATCAGTTCCATGCAAACCGATTGTGCAGCTGGAGCTCTGCCTATCCTCTTCCTCAGTGGAATACTTCAGTTGTTCATAGCCATATGACGTCACTGGACAGCTCTGCCTTGTGTTCCATATGCAAATAAAAATGAAAAAAAAAATAGCTGGGCATTGTGGTGGGCACCTGTAGTCCCAGCTACTTGGGAGGCTGAGGCAAGAGAATCACTTAAGCCCAAGAGTTTCAGGTTGCTGTGAGCTGTGATGCTACAGCACTCTACCCAGGGAAACATTGTGAGACTCTGTCTCAAAAAAAAAAAAAATTGCCTGAAATGAGATGATAGTGGTGAGATGAAGAGAAGATTCACATTTGAAATTGGAGGTAGACTTTATAGGGCTTGGTTGCTGGATAGAAGAATAAGGGAGAGAGAAAAATATGGATAACTTCCAGGTTTGTAGCCTGAGCAGCTAGGTGGGGTATGTGCTATTTACTGACATGGAGAACATGGGAGGAAGAGTAAGATTGTTGGTAAAATACATATGTGACACCCACACTGAGAAGAATCTGGACTGGACATACAAATTTGGGAGTTATCATTATATAGAGAGAAGTGATATAAAGTTGTTTGGTCACCCAGAGCTAATCTGAGGATTAGTTGTCATTAGACCTTATTTTGCTTTAGACTCTTTTAGGAATCTGACAACTATAGACCCTTTTCCCATAAAATTTACATACATAATTCTGCATATGACTTTAGGAAGGTTCACAGACCTCTTGAAGCATATCCATGAATCCTTATGGTGTCCAAACTAAGAGCTCTTGATTGTAGAATAAGAATAAACGAGGCATAAAGATGGGACACCAGGAAACACTGGTATTTACAAAATGGATAGAGGAAGAGAAATGAAAGAAACTGAGAAAGAAAAACCTGAGAGTTAGGAGGTTTCACAGAAGGCAAGGGAAAAGTGAATTTCAAGAAAACAGGAATGATCAACAGATTTAAGTGCTTCTCTAAGGAAGGGTAAGATAAGGACTGAAAAGTAATCATTTGCTTTAGCAACGAAGAGTGTCAGGTAACCATTGCAAGGGTTGTTAAAGTAAATTCCTGTGGACAGAATCCAGAATGCATTGATTAAGGAGTGGATGAGAGAAGAGGAAGTGGAACAGCAAGTGCAGGCCATGTGCTACCAAGAGGGTGGAGTTGGGAGAGAGCACTTGTCTTTTGTTAATTTAAGGTTGGATAAAGGATGTTAAGAGTTTCTTTTGATATTTTATTTGAATTAATCATCTCATTTTCTGATTTCTGATCGTAAAATGAATAAATAAATCAAAGAAATAATCTGCATAAGAAATGGTCTCTCACAGGTTTCCAGTGCTTCTATCAGATATTAATAAGTTAAGAATTGTGGTTTTAAATCCCTACAGTTCAATATCTCTTCCTCAGCTTTGCTTAGTGTCTGTCTATCCAAAATCTGCAATGCCTAAGGCAATACTAAATTAGCACTGTAGGTGTATTAAAGCCAGCCTGGCTGAGGATAAAAGAGGCAGTAAGCCTGGCTTTAGGCCCTTGATTGAGTAGCCAGCTTTCTAATACCCAGCTTAGTAATTATGGGGGCTTTGTGTTTGCATGTGTGAACCTTAGTTAAGCTTTGTCATAGGTTTTCCAAAACAGCTGGGGCTTTTAGTCTGTGTGAAGACATTAATTTGTGTCTCCTGGGGCTATGCATAAATCCAATTGGAAAAGAGGGGAGGAGGGGAAAATTTCTTTTTGTGTGTGAATCCCAGCTCCCTATTAACTGTTTAATTGAGGAGAAGGAAAGAGTCCTGTGACAATTACTGAATTAGTGATGCACTATTATCTTCTGCTTAATGTATTCTTGCTTGGTGTATTTATGTTAAGAAAGGCAATAAACCTTGTCTTCCCCTAAGAAGGCCTAGCTTTGTTGACCTTCAACAGAAATGTAGACTCAGATTTCACAGTTCCTGTTGTTTGAAAGAGAAGCTTAATGTTAGTTTTTGTTAGACTGTTAATGATAGTTTTTAATTTAACCTTTAGGCCGCTTTTTTTTTTTTTTTTTTTTTTTTTTACTATCTGCTGTATAGTGGTCTCTCAATCATAGTTCAAGGACAATAGCAAGGATCCCACTTTGGGAATGCAGAGTAATAACATAGGTCTTTGGAAATTCTGCTATTTCTTCCTTTCTAGCCATATAAAAGATTATTGGGAGACCATGTCATCATGGAATTGATTGTCATGTTGGAGTGAATTAAGGATGGGAAGTGATACTGGACCTAAATTCTTCTGACCTTTGGAAATATCAGCATAAATGATGCAGTGGTAAGCCAAGGTTTTCCCCTTCCCTACTATTTTGGTTTTATCTTTTAGGCACTACATAAATCTAACTGAAAAATGCCAAAATGTAGAAAAATGGAGGTTCTTTGTAGATTCTTTATTTTTATATTTGTTGCCTTTTTAGTCCAATAGAGAATAGGTGATAACAAATAGAATACACTTTGCAAAAGAGTATAGGAAGTCTCACCCTACAAATGTGTGTGTGTGATCTGCTAAACATTCTTAATGTTCAAGAGCATTCTCATGGTTGGAAAGAACCATGTTCTTCTATTAAATAGTCGTGTGATGCCACCGTCAGAGGCCAAATACCAGAATTCACAGCCCGTGACTCAGCGTAGTCTTTCTCAAGTTAGAAGCCAAATGACACAGATTTTTATCAGTGTTTTATGGGACATATTTTTCTTAACAAGTATAACCAGAAATGCTGATTCTTAACACTTCTGTTGATCAGTGTATAACTTTCACATGTGCAAAGTAAAAGTTTTAATAGACTGTCGTCTTAGAGGATTATATAAAAAGTAGAGCCTAGGGGGGCACCTGTGGCTCAAAGGAATAGGGCGCCAACCCCTTATGCCAGAGGTGGCAGGTTCAAGCCCAGCCCTGGCTAAAAACTGCAACAACAACAAAAATTAGAGCCTATTGAAAAGGTCATCCTGTACATTGTAACTCTCTTATAAACCAATAGTTTATATGCACAGAGGCAAAAAGTACCTCACTGTAGTTTTGCCTACTGCCTTAAGATTTAAATTAATAACAAAAATTTTGAACATGCTTATTGTATGATTGCTGATGATGACATATGTTCTCAGACTTTCTCACAACATATGATTAGGTCTTAATCTGTGGAATATCGTGTCTACTGAAGGTCAGGTTCCAAGTCATTTCCTATGGTTAATACATTATAAATGGTCTTGTTCAATGTGGCTCTATCTCTCTTGTACCTCAGTGGTAAATGTTGAACTCTATTTCTTCAGGTTGGATATAGAATGATAATCTTTGTAAAGCACAATTTAATTTACTGCTATAAAATTGTGTAAGAGGTTAGGAGGAGAAATGCTCAACTGCTTCAGTTCTCTATTAAAATTAGAAAAGTTGTTTAAAACTCCCACTTTGCCTGGACTATTCCTCAGCAAAAACTGATTAAAAAGGCAAGGGGGGAGGTGGGTGGAGGGAGGGGTACCGGTGGGATTACACCTGCGGGGCATCTTACACTGTGAAGCTGTATTTTCTTAACCAGGGATCTAGATTACAATCTTCCAATACTGATTCTGTTCTTTGCAAATAAATGTGAAACACAGCCCAATCAGGGCAGCTCATTTAGCTTTGCAATCTAAATGAGAAGGGCTCAGAGTTTACATAAGGAAGACCTCAGCAATGAATTAACAAGAGCACTGCATAGCCAGGGTGTAGTTACTTGCTAACTTTGGGTTCTGCTCCCTCACCATCTGGCACCCCCATGGGAAGCTTTATTCAGTGCACAGAAGGGCTTCCCTGAGGATCTGAAGAAGAAAGAGAGGATGAGAAACTTCTTCCCTGCCATAATAAATAAGTAAACTCTATTTTACTCATGATAACCTACAAGGTCAGGGCAAAAGAAAAAGAAATGATTTCCTCATTGTATGGATGAGAAAATGGAAGTTCACAAAGTGTAGGCACTTTCCCTCAGGGTGAATCATGAACATGGATCAGCTTTGCTTTTTGAACCAGCCCAGTCCTAGCTGAACAATTTTATTTTCTCTGGATAGCTCCAAAGACTTGAAAAATGATTTAAGTAAAAACACATAAACAATGAGTTTGTGAAACAAATTGTGCGTAGGTTAATGTGCAAATATTTTGTGAAACAGGGTGATGTGCCCCTTTCTTGTGGAGTCACTATTAATAGAGTAAAATTTCTGAGAAGTCCTTCAATAAAGAAACCAGCTTATATTTAAGCCAGCATTTTACAAACTTATTTGACTACTAAAAGTCTGTTTCTGCCTCTCTAATGAAGGGCAGAATTTGACTTACTTCATGAGGATGATGGGGATTAACTGAGTTAGAAAAAAAGAAAGTAAATTTGTGGCCAGAATCTGCTCCGAGCTGGAATGTGATTTTGGCACCTGATGCTTTCTGCCTATACCTCAGTAAATTACTTTTTGAGGATTAATAATATCTATGGCCCTGAATTGTATTGAATTGGGCAGAATCTCCACAGCAGTTTCAGATACACTGAGGTTGCTCAAAACATTTCACTTTTCTTCCCTTCTTCTTCTTGTTTTCTTATTTTTTTAATTAATTTATTTTAATTGTTAAATCATAGCTATGTACATTAGTGCAATCGCCTGTACCCATTCTAAGATGCACCGTAGGTGTGGCCCCACCATTACCCTCCCTCCACCCTAACCTCCCCCTTCCCTTCCCCTTCCTTGGCCCTTTCCCCATAGTCTTGTGCTATAGTTGGGCTATAGCCTTCATGTGAAAGCTATAATTTAGCTTCATAGTAGGGCTGAGTACATTGGATACTTCCAATGTAGTCTTCCCTTCTTCTTGTGCCTCTCTCCTCTTCTGTGTTGCTCTTTCATTCTTTTCCTGCAGCTGCCATTCTTCCTTTTGTGTTTTGCCTCCTTTAATTCCCTGTGCCCCTGTCCTTCTACCTATCAGTTAGGTACTAAATCAATTAAAGAGAACAAAAAGTTATCAGAAAAATAGAATTCTCTAAAGTAATGTTGATACTTCCCACTCCCTCCTTGAAAAACTGACATCAAAAGGGAGAGGGCAAGTTTGTGCCTCTTTATCCTTGGAGATTCCTAACTTCCTCTATTTGGAAAGCACCTCCCAGCTGTCTGCTCCTTCTGTGACAGTGAGTTAAGGTGATTCTGTTATCTATGTAACAATCACAAGGTCCCTAGCTGAAATCTCCAAATTTGTATTTACTTGACCAGACTTTGGTGAAAGGCTTGATGACATTGAAGTTGGGTAAAATGTAGGCTTTGAATTATATATCCTGGCAACAGCGAGATTCAAAGTAGAGAAGACGGAGGGAGGAAGGTTAGTTAGTGAGCAACACTTAATGAAAGGCCTCTGGGACCTGCTGGTAAATTTAGAAACTCATGTTTGTCTTTGGGTACAGAGTACTTCTTTGGGATCACAGTTATATATGTATACAGTTAGCACTCTGTATCAGAAGGTTCCACATCTGTGAATTCAACCAACCGCAAGTTCCAAAAAGCATGGCTTGAATTTTCTGTGTGCCAAGTTCTAAGTGGAATACACACGATGAAGTGAAATGTAGGCACGGTATTAGGTATTATAAGTAATGTCAGAGTGATTTAAAGGATATGAGAAAGTGTGCATAGGTTAATGTGCAAATACTTTACCCATTATAACAGAGAATTGAGTACCTGTGGATGTTGGTATCATAGGGACACTGGCACCAACGGCCCCCCCACCCCCACCCCACCAGATACTGAGGGACAACTATATGCAAAATATGGAAGGAAAAGTAAAATAACTTTGTAGGGGAACAAGATCACAAGAGAGGGTGACACCCGTGGAAACCATCTGGTAGCCAGAAATCAAACATTTTTCTCTCAACCCACCTCCAGGTTGGTAGTGGCACCTGGAGAGACTGTCTTGGCAGCTCTAGGAATACAATCAGGACTTAGTTTCTGAGTTAAGAACAAAGTGAGCACAATGGTGACAGACGCAAGTAGCAAAGACTATGGACATCCAATCTTGGAATTAGACAGATTTTCATTTGAATACTGGCTCTGTACTTTGACCTGTTACTAACCACCCTTAACGTCAGTTTCCTTATCTGTAAAACTGTAACCATCATGCCTGCCTCATAGAATACATTGTAAATACACATAAAAGTGATTAATAGAATGCTGGTACAATGAATTCTCTCAGAAAATGTTAACTGGATTAAATTGGAAGGAAATTACTCAAGTATGCAAAGATTTATTCACCCAGCACCCCTGCCTGATGCCCACTGCTTCAACGTTCACTGAGAGGTGGAGCCCAGGACTGTGTGCAGTGGCTCACTGCATCCTTATGTGGCTGTAGCTATGAGCAAAGTGAAAATTATTCAGGACAATTTAAGTAAGATTTTTTTAAAGTGGATACTTAGCTATTATTTATATTCTATTGCTTTAAATTTGATTTTAACAAAAATTCTATGTAAAAGTTTGATTGAAAATGAGACTATTATTTGAATAAGTCAGCTCTTAGAATGGGAAGTTAATTTCACTGGTGCCACTGTTGTTATTAATTATAGCAAACACTTAAATTGTTCTGGGAAATATACCAGGTGCAAAAAAACTTAGTCCTAACAACAATCTCATGGAGTAAATATTGTTATGCCTACTTTAAAGATAAGGAAATTGAAACACAAAATATTAAATAACTAGTTCAACATCACACAGCTAGAAAGAGCCAAACTGGGATGAGAAACAAGATATGTCCCTCCAATGTGTCCCTTTCTGTAGCCGTTCCTTTTGGCCCTTGTTTAATCCTCCACTTCACATCAGCAGCATGCCTGTCCACCTAATGTCTCACATATATATACATAAAAATGTGCCTCTGTGCCAGGGTATTTTCAAGTAACCTTGCCAGAAAGTCATATTAATCCCCACTCTAGAGGAGGAAACCTCTAGAACAGTGTTTTTCAACATTATTTTACCCCACAGCACACTCAATCCTACAATTCAGCATACTTAAATTATGTTGATAAAAAAAAGGGTTATAAAAAAGAATATGCTCTGAATTGCTTCCAAAATAATTTAATCAATGATCTTTAAAAAAATTTTTCACTGAAAATCACTGCTTGGCTACCTCAAATTTGGATACATCTCCAACACTTCAAGAGCAGCTATAGTTAATGACAGCACTAATTGTTGCTTCTCTTTCCTTCTGGATGAAAGGAACAAAGTAAAAGATTTCAAAGAAAGTAAGATGACCTGCCAAGGGGACAAACTCAGGGCAAAGTAAAACCCAATGACCAAAGAAAGACCACATGGACTGATACAATGCATATGGTGGATCTGTGCAGAGTCTGAGAAGACAAACATCGCGGTTCTCATTCATTCATTCATTCATTGAGACACATTTGCTTACAGGGTTCCTGGGAGAAAACCACAGGTATTTGCTCCTTCATTCCTTTCACAAATATTTGTTGAGCATTTACCACTGCCAGGCAGTGTCCTAGGGCCTCGAATAAAACAATCTGCAAGATTAATAAGTTCCCTACTCTCATGGGGCTAATATCCAGTGAAGAGAATACAATCAATCATTCAAGATGAAATAGAGAAAATGATCAGATAACAGCTATGTGAAGAACTAGAATAAGGCCATGTGAGAGTGAGTAGGTAGGGACTGCCTTAGATAAGGCTCGCATGAAGGCTGTAGAGAGCAGTCATATGCAGGTCACAAGAAGAGTCTCCCAAATGAAGTGTGCAGCTCACACAAATTTGCCCCCTGTGACAGAAGGGGTCAACTTTGTGTGTTCTAGAAATTGTATTCTTATACAAGGTAAAGTGATCTTATACAAGGTAATGTGACTGTGTGTAATGAACAAAGAGGAGAGTCTTTTGTGGTGAAGTCAGGAACGTAGGCAGGGCTGTGAGAAAGGAACTTTTTGAAAAGCCATGGGGAGGAGGCTGCTTGATTCTGTGTGCTGAGTCCTGGAAATGGATCAGAGGTGGTGATGTGGTTGTGTTGGTCTGTGGTGTTAAAACCATGGTACCAAATGAGAGGATAAGTGTAGAGAAAGGGCCTGGGACAAAGACCATTGAGAAACAGCAGAGGGATGGAGAAGACTGTCAGGGAGGTAAGAGGACGATCAGCCGAGAGTGGTGTTAGGGAAGCCAGAAGAAGAAAGTATCTCACCAGAGACAAGTCACCCACACCCATTGCTGGGGAAACAAAAAGGGACTGAGAAATAGAGAAATTACCATTGGTGATGACTGATAGCCTTGACATGAATAGTCTTGGGGGATCTTGGAGGTGGAGGCTTGATTGGATTACAAAATGTGAAGTGATAATGGACAGATGGAACACTAAAGACATCTCTTTAGGAAAAGGGAAGAGTTAAGCTATGGTTGGTAGAGAATATTGTAAAAGGAGGATTTTTTTCTAAACCAAAGCAACCTGTAGATTTTAATTTTGGTGGGTTCATAGAAATTATTCAACAGGGAGGGAGAAACTAATGACTCAAAAGGGAAAATAATTTCAGGAGTAAAGACTTTGAGATAAGGAGAAAAGATGGTATCTAAAGTGCTATGGAGGGACCAACCTCCAGCACAGCCTATTCCATATTAATTACTTTCCAAAGATGTAAGCCTCAAAACTACCCTAGATGGAGAGATAATATTATCATCACCCTTGAAGTAAAAAAAGAAAAAATGAAGAAATTTGAAAACTAAAATCCTACAATTAACACTGATTCTTCAGTCTATGGATTCCAGATGTCCACATTAGACAGGACATAGGATTTCTGTTCTCTATGGAAATGTTAACATCACACAACCTTCAAAGACCTGACCCTTGCCTAAGCCTGCAGTGTTATCATCTGACACTCAGCTAGACCAACCCTGTTGTTCCAAGAACACCAAACAATTTACCATCCTTAATTTCATCCTATTTCTAAATAATATGCTGCCTCTGGATACCTATATTCTCAGTAGCAAACACATCACCCATCTCTCCTTCCTCTGGTTACTTGCTGCTCATCCTTCAAGACAATTCAAGTAACCCTTCAGGCATCAAAGACTTTTGTCTTTAGTCTTTGTCCTTACAAAATTATCTCATAGCACAAAATTACCTCACTGTACTATGATTGAGGGTTCACATGCCATTGTTTTCAATTCAACTAGGAAAATGATAAGTCAGGATATCTGTGCCCAGTATAAAACTTAACATAAAATGGGACATTTTGTAAATATTGTGGAAGGATGAAAGGGAAGAATATCCATTCTTAACATCGTGACTGATACACATATGCATATTTACTTCTTAAGTGATGTAAGTACTTCAAAAACCAACTAGTGAAATATTTTCAGTACATTACTTCCATGGAGAAGTGCAGACTCGTACTATTTTAATCTGTCCATTCTGGGTATCCAAGGTTCACTCTCACCCAGGACAAAAAACTAAGATAAGAAGACTAGGAGTCCTTTGGACAAGAGATGGGTTCAAACTCCCAGCCCAGGTGCAAATAGTAGTAATACCCACATTCTCTGAAGAACACTGTCACCTATCCTCTAGTCTAAAATAATGTAAAATACATACCCAGCTGCTAAGTGGGAGTCACGAGCGCAATCATCAATTTTTTAAACTTGAAAAAATAATTAGCTTCAGTTAAGCTTCATTTTCCAATACAAAAAAAATTATTAAATTGCCCAGTGAATGATGTTAACAATAATCTCTTTTGCTTTTATGCTCTTTTGGTATTCTTAAAGTACTTTCATGAAGCCATTTCTAAGTATTATTTCAATTAAAAGTCATGGGAATAAGAGGAAAGGAATCTGAGTTCTAATCTTCATGTGGCCGTAACAACAATGGGACGAGCCATACAGAATAAATGGTATTGTTTCCATTTTACAGATCAGAGGAAGGAGGATGAGATGTCACACCAGACTGAAACATAAGCTTTCCAACTTTCAGGCTAGAGCTTTGTCTAAAACAAAGAGACTTATTTTACACGGGCTAAGAAAAGTAATTTGCGAAACTTCTATAGGTAAAAGCAGTCTAAAGAACTGGTGTCCAAATATGAGTTGCCATTGAATGAAACAGAAATTGTGCATCCCCTAGAGCTTGGCCTTATATGATACATGTGAAAGACAAACAATTCAGAGATTAAACAAAGCTCATCATTCATGGCAACAGAAAGAAAAGTTCATTGGAATAACACAATTATTCCAATGTGTGAATAATTAGGAAATCTCCAAAAAAATAAAAAAATTGGAGCTGCCTTGTGTGACTTCTAAGTCCTTAAATCTGCATTGCCCCCATTAGTACGTCATAGCCTCAGAAGCAAAGGCAGAAACGCTAGAAGTCCAGCAATCATTTTATATCAGAATCAATTAGGTTTGTGCTGTGCTTTTAAAATGTACCACTTCATATTAAGAAGCTTAAGGGGTGAATAACAAGCTCATAAAATGTTAATAACTATAATAACTGTAGCTTCAGCAACACCTTCAACAGTGTGGAACTGTCACAGAACCAGAGACAGTAAAACACCCTTGAGAGGGTGATGGGCATTGGAAAGGCTTGAGTGGACTGTGGAGAAACATACCAGTCTCTTCTCCTCCACCTGGTCACCTTGAACTCAATGTGGTCTAGACTCTGGAATAAGTTTCATGCGTCCTGTTATACCAGAATAAACTCAGAGTGGAGATACTCAGAGAGGGAACAATGAGCTGCAAGTTGAAGTGTGAGAGCCATGGTGCCTTCATGCCACCACCACACTAGGTGGCTTTCAGAGTTTGTCCTCTCCGTGCCTCAGTGTCCATGTCTTTTGAAAAAGAAAAATGTAGAGTACTGTTCATTCACTTCCTTTCAACCCCAGGAGTGAAGTGCCACTGTAATCCCTGTTAGACAAGTATCAAAGTCACATGGTTTCACTGAGGGGACAGGAGCTCACTCTCCGTGTTCACCTGCTCCCTGTACTGATGTTCTGTGCACCACAGAGTCACTAACCAAGGTGAAAGCAATACCTGCGGTTGGAAAGAAGTCTGGGAAACAAATTTGTGAAAAGAAAAACAACAAAAGTTAAGTAATTATTTCTTTACCACCAGCTTACTTGTTTGACCCTTATCTAGAGACTCCACCTCCCGATGAATTCTTAAAATTCAAATTATGATTGTAAACCTATGCGCCTGACTGTCCCAGTGCTACTTTTAGTGCTAATATAAAACACATATTTGATAAGATGGTAAAATGAAAACTAGATTTTATCTGTTTTAAAAACATGACAAAGAAATTGCTTTTTTAGACTGTTTTCTTGCATTAGAATGCAAGAAGTAAATCAAAAGCTGGGTGAACTAATAGCCATGAGGGAACAACCCCCTTTCCTCAGCTTGGAAGCTGTGATGCTGTCAGGAGCTTCTCCTCTGGGACATTCCTGGTACCCTGGGGCACTGAGCTCCAGGAGGTCTCTCTGAGGAGCCCTCCCTGACTCTCTGGGTGCCATATCTCTCCCTCAGCCTTCCCTGTTTTCCAGCACAAGACACATGGTATTGTTGCTAAGCTTTCCAACAGTTAGGAACACCGGCTCTGGAGTCTGTCTTCCCTGGAGCCCAGGTAAATATTGGCACTGGTTAGATACTTGGCCAAGGCACTTGACCATTCTGTTCCTTATCCGTTGCCCTGGCTATCTGAGAGAACAGTAGTACTCTTTTGATGGTGGTTGTTAGGATTAAATGAATTAATCCACCTACTTGGAACAGTGTCGCATACAGAGTAAGCACCGAGATGTGAATTACCTTTACAGAAAGAGATAGGCGTTGGAGTCCAATAAAGCTGGGTTTAAATTCCAGCTGTGTGGCCACAGTGAATTCCCTTCCTGCTTCAAACTTGAATTTCCTCATTTATAAATCAGAGCCTCTGTTACTCATCTTAAGGGTCTTTCTGAGACTCACGTGTGCTGATAACCTACCTAGTACCTGACAAAAATAGAGGTGCAGCGGTGGTGAGAGGTGGCTGTGGATGTGGTAGGGGTGGGACAGTGGCAGCACTGGGCAGTGGGAGCAGCACTGGGAGGTGGGGGCAGTACTGGGCAGTGGGAGCAGCACTGGGCGGTGGGGGCAGCACTGGGCGGTGGGGGCAGCACTGGGCGGTGGGGGCAGCACTGGGCGGTGGGAGCAGCACTGGGCGGTGGGGGCAGCACTGGGCGGTGGGGGCAGCACTGGGCGGTGGAGGAAGAGGGTTGCCAGCGATTGTGGGGTTGGTAGTACCGGTGCTGGCCTTCTCGGCACTGGGAGCAGTGGTGCTGGTAGTGAAGATGATGTGATTATATATTGGTCTGCCAGGTAAGATTTTAAATTTATCCAGATGATGGGTGATTCTTTCTCATCTTGGTGTCCTCTGTGCCAATGACAAATGAACGTGGGTATGAGCCATGTTAAAAACCTCATGCCAGTTCGTGAGAAGCTGGAAAAGCCTGGGCTGGGCTGGGCTGGCAGGTCTGTTCCCACATTATGGGAAAATAATGCCCTGAAGCCAGTGGCATTTTATATCCCAGAGTATCCAAAGGAGATTTTGAAACTGGATATAATGCCCATCCTCACCAAAGGTCAAGGGTGTTTGATTGATGTTCACGATGAGGTTGTATGAGTAGAGACAGGAGAATTCCACAGGAACCAAATGAAAGCAAGTTTCTAGACAGTGAGAAGGCGGGCAGGGGACAAGTGTCATGCATATTTACAGGATGGAGGCACTGTAAGGATAGCCTGCCATAACTTCCATGGGATATATACTGATAATGCCCAAAATAATACATGTGAAATGCTTTGAGCAAGACTTACATATAGATGGTTTTCAAAGTATCAGTTGATAGAATTATTATTAATCATTAATGTTATTATTATCATACCCAGACAACTTGGTTGGGGACTGAGGATGGGGGTGGGAGCCTTTAAAATGTAACAAAGTGGTGAAGACCTGGGAAGCAGAGGCAGTAGTAACAACAAACAGGGGGTTGAGGTAAAAGCCCTACCATACACTCCAGATCCCCAAGACATGGCGTGATGGAAAGCTGAGAGGCCATAGATAGACAAATGCCTGATTCTTGTGGACCACCTTGCATCCTTAGGACTGAGAGACAACCCAACAAATCTTAGCCTCCCATTGTTGGTGCTGTCCTCTTATGCCCTCCCTACCTTGATCAGGCCCAGCTAGACCTGGGGCTCTGCAATTGAACAGAACTGGAAAAGCTAAGCATTGGGATATCTTTGCTAAAGAAAAAAACAGAGGCTGTGGCATAATTCTGGCAGGACCAGAGATATGTGAACACTTAAACCAAATGGGAAAACCCCCAATTATACTATAAATACAAAGCATTTCCCTTTCCAGTGAGGAAGGAAAAATCTCCAACTGCTTATGTGATATTATTTTTTGTTAAAGGTAACAGTCTGAAAAAATGATAACGGATTATGAGTATGCACGCCCCAGTATTTACTCCAAATACATGAGCAGAAAAGTGATGTGAACCATGAATCTTTTGTGTAAAATGCTCTAAAGAGATCAGCTATAATAGTGGGTGTGTGTTTACATATCTACATAAAAATATTTGAACAGAAGGTAGCACTAATATTTAAGAATCTTAATATTAGTCACAGTGGACCTTTCTTACAGTGTAAAATTAACTACCCAATAAAAAATAGAATTGTACTTTGTGCATGGTATTAGAAATGGGCATTTAAAAGAATTATTTCAGCTTTAATTTTTCTCTGCAACCAACCTAACCCTTCTTTCACAAATAGTATCACCTGGTCTTAAATATATACCTTTTCAATTCATGACTGATGGTGATTTGTCTGTAGATCAGAGGTCTGCAACCTATGGGCTATGGGCCATATCTGGCCTACCATATGTTTTTGTAAATAAAGTTTATTGGCGCATAGCCATGCTCGTTTATTTATAAATTGCCTGTGTCTGCTTTTGTGAAAAGCTGAATAGTTGGGACAGAGACTGTGTGGTGTGCAAAACCTACATTTTAGAGTGGTGCCTGTGGCTCAAAGGAGTAAGGCACCGGCCCCATATGCCAGAGGTGGTGGGTTCAAACCCAGCCCTGACCAAAAACTGCAAAAGAAAAAAAAAAAGAAAAAGAAAACTACATTTTTAAATCTCTGGTCCCTTACAGAAAAAAATTGTCATATCATTGTCTAAAGACCAATAGTTCTTAATATTGACTGCATAGTAGAATCTCACAGAAAGCTTTATGAAATACTAGAATATAGATCTTACCCTACATCAAGTAAGTCAGTATCTCAAGAGGGAACCCAGTCTTTTTCAAGACTGGGAGATCTGCCATAACTTCCAGTATCCAGGGAGCTAAGTTACACATGGCAATCCATGAACCACAATCTGCACAGGGGAGTGGCCCTCTGTAACTTTATACCCAGGGGATCAAAAGTGGCAACATTCCAGGCAGCAGTTACATAAACATGATGTCACGACATCGAATTCTGGCGATCTAAGAACACAAAGAGCTTTCCCATTAGAAGAAAGCGTGGACAACTTCATCTTGTCCCAGGCCCAAGGCCCCAGGAAGGAAAGCCCAAATACATTTTCCTTTCCCTACGGTGCCCAACCCATGTTATCTTCCATTCCTTGAAAAACAAAAAACTCAGACAAATACCTTGCTTCTCTTCTTACGTCTTTTTCACAGTTCTGTACATTTTCATTGCTGCATAGAATGAAGCTCCCAATGGTGTTGGTAGACTGATGCAGCTCTTTGACACGTGCTGTGGGATCTTTCTCTCAAATGGAGGCTTCCAAGGCTTCTCTCAGCGTTCTCAGCAGGAGGCCCCATAACAACACCCACTGTATGGAAGGAGGAGAGGCAGACGGGACTGCAGAAGTGCCTCCAGGTAGCAGAAGGCAATGAATATTCAAAAAGATTGTGATGTATGTAAATCAAGAGGACTCATATAATAGTACATGTGATTCTACCTTACAACAATTTCCTTATAAACAATATTTCTATCTTTAGATTATGGATAGGCCAGCTAAATCAGTAGGTCTCCAGAATGAGATTGGGAGAATACCAGCCAGAATAGTAACTATGGCAGCAGTGCATAACAAGAAGCACCACACCCCTCATGCTCCTGTCCCATGGGAATGGCAGGTATCCAGTTGTAGTCATAGTTCTGCCCTTTCTCATCTGTGTGGCCCCAAAGAAGTCAGCTCATGTCCCTGTACTTACTTTAGGTTGTATGTTTTAGTGAAGTATAATACAGAGAGTTCTGGGAACCGTAACTGATGAGTTGGTAATTGTAACTCACTTCTAGTAATCCATCCTGGCATCATGCCCTGGTGACCCTCTCGTGCACGCCCCCCCCTCCCGCCACCCAACATTATTTGATTTTTTTCTTTATAGCAATTCAGTACTGGTACTGTGCACATGTTACAGATAAGAGAATGAAAACATGAAAAAGTTTTAGAGCTTGTTCGTGATCCCAGAGTTGGGACTTTAACTCTTGTCCTTTTTGATACTGTATCACAATATGTGATCTACAAGGCCTATTGGTTCTCTCTTAGCAAACAAAAATTCTTGCCCCTGTGCTGGTAATTGTTAACAGATTGAGGCAGAGTATTAAGAATGTGTACACAGTGGCACACTTCCCAATACATGAAAGTCCTGTTTCTGCAGGTTGCCTCTAAACCCTTGACAGACGACAGGGTACCAGGGAATAGGGAGAGACATGTGTGATGAACCATTCTACATTACTTATGTGGCAGATTATGTTTTCCAAATACTTGCTCTTCCAGAACCTCACCCATATTCTATGAAGAAGTAGGAGTCTGTGGTCCCTCCCCTTGTACCTATATAGATCTTGTGACTTTCTCACCTAATAGGTTAAAACTGAAACATTGTTACCTGATTTTTGAGATCAAGACTCTTGAGATGATTGATTGCCCTTGGAATTTAGCCACCAGTCTGGGAGAAATTTGGCTCTCCCTGCTTTGGCTCCTCTGCCCTGCTGGCGGGCATAATTCTCAGTCATCCTCAAAAGTTGCTTCATCTAGGAATCCTTACAAGATTCTCTAAATTTGACTTTAGTCCTCTTCTTTGGGAAACTTTTCCCATACTTACTGTGAAGTTTTATAATACTGCGTTTAATTGCCTATTGCCCTTACTAAACTCAAAACACCTTGAAGGTTGGAGCTGTATCTTGATTGCATCTCCTGCAGCCGGCACAGTACTTGGCACAGGTGACCTGTCAAGGTAATGAGTCATGTAAGTACAGGATGAGCAGACACTGCTCAGGAGAAGGGCATGTGAAGAAAACTTGACTGTTTTCATTCCTGCTAGATTGTATTTAGAAAAAAGTGGAACAATGTTACCAAAGATACTAAGGCAATCTTGAGCAGTTTACAATAAATAATAAGGGGAGATGATAGATAACCCTGTTTTATGGATTTTTATCCTGAATACATCTAGGCTATTGTTGATTTTCTGATAACAGCTGTGAACATTGGTTGTATGTTTTTATATTTATATTTATATTTATATTCTTTATATTATCCATTTTTTAAGAGACAAAATTGTATCTTAAAAAGTATATTTTACCTGGAGAAAAAAAAAAAAAAGGCTAAAGGGGGCCTAGGCAGTTGTCCTGGGGAGCAAGAGGACGGCTTGTGCTATTTGATTAGCAGGTGACATTACTGGAATATGTGACGTTCTATGAAATCTCCATCAAAAACAATATGCTTATCTAAGTCATGAATATTTAATCTGAAAGATGAACACTCTCCCATCTTCAGTGAAACACAGGAAAACCATCAGGTTTTTACGCTGTTGTATGTGTTGAGGATGGTAGAGAGTGGTGTTTGTGTTCACACTAAACAAGACTGTGGAAATAAATGGGACTGCATAGACACAAAATTGGCCTATGATCTAGGGATGTGTTTGATTTCTGAACTAGAGGAGCAGAGACAAGGAAGTGTCCCAGCGTCCTTGGGAGCTTTGACAGGATGAATTTTACCAGTTCCTGGACATCAGCCTTGGCAGAGTTCTCCCTGGCTGCTAAGCATGACTGTTCAGTGCATTAAATCATCATCTATAATCCCTTGTTATGTTCCAAGTAAAATGGCTGTGCATTCAAAAGTGATTAGGCTCACTATGTGGATAGATGCTATTAAACCAGCCTTTTCTGTAACATTGGCATTGATACAACTGTCATAAGGAGAGATAACGTCCAGATCTTTCAAACTGGGAGAGAGAGGGGATGGGGGAACTGATATTTTCAGGTCCCTGTTCTGGGTCAGTGCTATAATTGACATTTTTAATCCTCACCACACAGTCTCTTGAGATGTTAGCTACTATTCCCTTTTTTCAGATGAGGGAATGAGACTTACAGAGGTCAAGTCACTCCCCTGGGACAGCACAGCTAGGAGGTCAGGAGCTGAAATTTAGTTCTAGTTCGGCCTAACTCCCATAGCCTATGCCCTTCCAACAGCCCAACAGCAGGCTGTATTTCCCTTCCAGCTGAAGCTTACTGAGAACACACCTCACTGTGCTTTCAGGAATGTACACTCCACACTGGGGGAGAGAAGTAGAAAAGGAAAGATATGTGTATGGATAATCTAGTTCAGTCTAAGAACTTATGGAATATAAGAAAACAGCAGGTGCTCATTAGCTTATTCAAGGAAGTAAATTTTGCTTCCATGATGGGAAGTTGAGGGTGTTTCACACAGAAATGTGACTGTACAGAACAAACCTTAGCAACCCAGAATGGTGTCATCTGGAGCCTCTGATTTTTGCTTTCTCCTCCAGAGAGTTCCTCACTCTCATCACCTTAGCTCCTCCTCTGGCACCACAGGGAGGCAAGGCTCAGAAGAGGAACCTGAATGTTGTCCCTCTCTCCTGACTTAGATATTAGACCTCGGGTCAGATCCTTGCAGATTTTTAAAAAACATATATATCATTCACTGTTAAACATATAAAACATTATGTAATAATAAAACCAACATCAGTCCCTTTAAGAAATAAAACATGACCAGTGTAGGTGAAGCCTTCTGGTTCCTTTCCTGACAGCGCTTCCTGCCCTCCCCTCCAGTGCTATCCTATACTTGGTGCTGATAATGCACCTTCATATACTAATGTGAGAGCTATGTATGTACATATGTATATGTGCTTTATATATTTGATGTTGCAGTAAATGGAAAATGGTATCTTACAGTGCTATTATTTTTTTCTTATTAGTATATAGGAATGAAGTTGGTTTTTACATATTCATCTTATATCTAGAAACTTTACTGTCTTATAATAATTTGTCTGTAGATATTAGGTACTTTCCCTAAAATGTGTGTGTGTGTACAGTTTCATACCAAAATATTTTGCTGTAGCTTTTCAATCAACATTTGTAAGAATTATTGATATCAGTGAATACAACTGTAGCCCGTTTTTACTACATTTTTCTTCATTTCATTGCTATATAGCATTTAATTGAATGAAGATACAGTAATTGATTTGTTCACTCTTATTTTAAAGGTTATTTAAATTTTTTATAGTTTTTGTAACTTTTTGGTTTGGTTGGTGTTAAGGTGCTAAACATTCTTTTTTATTATTATTATTAAATCATAGCTGTGTACATTAATATGATTCTGGGGCACCATACACTAGGTTCATAGATCATTTGACACATTTTCATCACATTAGTTAACATAGCCTTCCTGGCATTTTCTTAGTTATTTTGCTAAGACATTTACATTCCACATTTACCAAGTTTTACATATACCCTTGTAAGATGCACCGCAGGTGTAATCCCATCAATCCCTCTCCCTCTACCCACCTCCCCCCTCCCTCCCCACCCTTTCCCCCTTCCCTCTATTCTTAGGTTATAACTGGGTAATGTTCATAGTTTGTTTATTTCTTGTTTGTTTTTTTTTTTAACTATAGTCTATCCCTCCAACTGTCTGAGGGACAGTGAACAGGCCCCCTGTTTAAAAAGTTTGAGGACCCCTGGTCTAGAGTGCCATGGCATCAGCCTAGCTCACAGCAGCTTCAAACTCCCGGGTCCAAGTGATCTTTCTGACTCAGCCTCCTAAGTAGCTGGGACTACAGACATCCACCACAATGCCTGGCTTATTTTTCTGTTTTTAGTAGAGACAGGGTCTTGCTCTTGCTCAGGCTGGTCTCAAACTCCTAAACTCAAGAAATCCACCTGTGTTCGCCTCCCAGTGCTAGGATTATAGGCATGAGCCACTGTGCCTGGCTTTTTAAGAAATTTTTTTAAGTTCTGCTGACAGATAATAGCAACTAATTAAAGGAGTGGGCACCCACAATTAGTAAAAACAAAAGCACAGGTACAGGATGTGAGCTACTGCACTGGGTCAGTCAAACCTCCCTGTGTAACTAGGTAGAAGTCATATAGCCACTCTGAATATCAACTTTCTCTTCTGCAAAATGGAATAATACTTGTTTGCAGGCTACTGTGAGACTATTATAAAAGATTGCTTAAATCTGGCTCACCCATCTATGAAGCTTTCAGCTTGAAAACAGCCTGGTTTAGAGGAAAGAGCACAAAGTCAGGAATTGGGAAGTCTGTGTGTGGATTTGTCTGGTGGCCTCACCTAAGGCCCTCCCATTTCTAGGCCTTTATTTACTCTCCTTACAAAGATGGCTCACCTAGCAGACTTATTCTCATGTATTAGTATAGGGTGGTTAAGAATTGCGGGGTAGAAGGGTGTATGGAACTGACTGGGCATGCCTGGACTTGGTGGGAAGAGTGCAGTGACTGATTAGCCATACCTGCTGTGGGTACAGGATGTGGGGGTCCATACAGGGAGCACACCACAGCCCTTCTTTCCCCATATCAAGTGGTCCATAAGGCTCGGTTCTGGCTGGCTCTTCCTGGGGGATGCCATTGTCCCTGCCCCAGTCTGGAGCTCCTTGTCTTGAGGAGTTGGCATCAATGAGGAGATAGTGAAAAACAACTCCTTGTCCCTGGGGCCAAGGCTATAGGAACATCTGCAGGATGTTTACAGACTTTTAGAAGGCACTAGCTGATGGCTAGGGATCCTGTTTCCATCTCCAGTCACATCCTTTCCCACATCTTCTAAGGGCCTTTGAGTAACTCTTCTCACCTGCCTCTTCCCCATGTCATGGCATCCAAGCCTTTGGAATCAGGCAATAGCCTCGAGACAAAGCCAGGTCAAGGCCAGTGCATGAGCACTGTCATCCTGGGAGAGGCTTGTTGCCTGGGCCCAGCATTGGACAGGCCTGTGACTCCTCATCTCTGTACCATCATACTCAGCACTCCACAGCCATGCTAGTCACCTTTCTCACATTCAGGGCAATTAGTGCTAGGGAAGGTAGTGTGTAGTTGAGAAAAGCCTGCCATATTCCCATGGAGAACACGATACAGAAAAACATGGGCTTTGTAATCAGACCTGGATTCAAATCCTGGTACTGCTATTTCTCAGTGATGTGACCCTGAGAAAGTCCTGGGACCTCTCTGAGCCCCAGTTTCTTCATCTGTAGTACAGTAATGACAATGGAATATCATAGTAGAGTTGCAAGGCTTAAGTGAAGTGACATAGAGAACCTAGTATTTGGCACATGTAGGTTCAGTAGTGGTTTACTTTCTCTTTCCACTCTGGGAAAACAAAAAGTAGGGGCATGGACTTCCTTGAGACTGACAAAAAGCCCAAGGGACCTTGCTCAGAGCTGAATTCAACCCTCCTTTTCCTCTTGGGGAGAGAAGCTATCAGAGCAAGTTCACTGTGAGGTCAAGGATTTGGAGTGTGGCCAGAGAATGACAAGAGGGTTTGGCCTGAAGAACATGGCCTAAGCTTTTGCTATGGCATCATGTGCCCAGAGGGACAAGGTACACCCAAATGCAATTGGGATCCCATCCCAGTGCAAGTTGTGACAGTGGGCTAGAACCTTTGTCAGGGCCATATCAGTGTTTTTCCCAGTGATGCATCACTCCTTCTGATTTAACTTGTGTGTCCCAGGACAGGTTGTTGGGCATAGCTATGTGGAGCTGGTCCTCAAAGCCCCCACTCTGAAATGCCATGGCTGCATTCTGTTATCCCTTTAGCCAGCATTGACAATGGATGCCCTGTGGAGTAGGTTGGATGTTGGGAGATTGGGACATGGAGAGAAGTGGATCCACCCTACTGGAAACCTTCAGTGCCACACTGAGGCATCTGAACTCTGTGGCCATGCAGTGTAGAGCCTTGTCAAGCCAGAGCACAAGAACACTGCTCAGTGTTGAGGAAGGAGGGACTGGATTCTGAAGAGCTGACTTTTGCTTTTTTGGAACACTGGCTCCTTAGGACTTCAGTGCTCAGCTCCTAGCACAGTGGGACAGGGAGGAGATGTGCCTTCCCCTGTGACAGGTGAAGGCACAGATGCAAGAAGGTCTGCTCCCAGAACCAATGCCCACCCAGGGACCCCACCCTGTTCAGAGACTCAAGCTGGCCCAAGGGCCTGCCCCGCCTGTGTGGTCTCATGCCAACAGTCATAAGCAGCTGACCACACACAGCTGCCTGGAGCTGCTTCTTCTGGCCCTCTCCTTTCCTCATCTCCTGCCTCTCCACCGTTCTTCCTGATTTCCTTGGTGGGGTAGAGCACAAAGCCACTCTCCTACTGTCCTTGTCTCACCACCTCCTCCTCTGCTTCCAGACCATGTGTCTGGTATGGGGTCCCAAGGATCAGGAGTGGAAGACACACCTGCTGGGTGACCACAGGCAGTTCTGCACGCCTCTGAGCTTCCATTCCTTCCCTTTAAGACAAGAAGGGCATCAATCCACATCAGTGCTTTCCTAACCATGGCCATTTCATCTCATCCACACTAAGTTTAAAATGTTTCTTTAATTCATGTAGGTCTGCCATTGCTATCTAACTTAAGCGCACCCTAAATATTGTTCATAAACTCCCCAGTGATCATTGTTCTTGTCCAAAAAATTCACTATGAAAACATAAAAGATTTACCTGAGGACCACCTTATCATCCTTGCTCCATTGGTGGCACATGTACCAATCTTTGGAAGCCCCGGACTGGGTGACCAGTGTCTCTTCAAATCCCAAGATCCTGTGATTAGGACGGGGTCACTGGGTTTTCAGCTTTCACCGTCCCAGTCACATGTACACCCAGCAGTGGTTGTGCATCCACCCATCTGTTCATCCATCTAATGAGCACCTGCTGGGTACTGGGCCCTGGGGTAGGTTCAGGATCCATCAATGGAGGACATCCTAGCTGATGGGAGCGCTGGATGCAGACACATCACTGATCTAGTGTCACTGAGATGGGGGCGCGTGACAAAGATGCTAAGGAGATAGAGGTGGAAGTGAGCAGCTCTGCTGGGGGAAACCAGGAATGAGACTGACAGTTGAGCCGACCTTGATGGATGGGAGAGGGTCTGGGCTGATGCAGTCTATGACAAAGACATGGAGGTACTTCTTGAGAGCACAGTCAATGAGACAGGGAGTGGCCTCGTGTAGGGGACACAAGAAATAGCTGGGAGTGAGAGGAGGTGGGGGCCAGGCTGAGGAGGCCTTGGCCTATGTTGGCACATACAGGTTGGCAGTTTGCTGCTGAGCCCAGGGTTAATGGCATCTGTCCCTCTAGGAATCAGAGGGCTGGGCGGGATGGGTCCCCTGGTCTCTTATTCCATGTCTCCAGCTCACTGGCCCTTGCTATGTTTGGGAGTATAGCCTCTGCTTTCAGACTATAGGTAGAGACTTCCCACCCCTGCTGCCAGCACCGCTTGCCCCAGGGGGCCTGAGCTGCACATGTGCACAGTGATTGAATCATTTCTGCACAGCGCTGCTCACATGGCTCCCCAGGGACCTGCCACTTGCCTGTGCAAGCTGTCATGAGATGTGTGTGCTCAAGTGCATCTGTGCCGGCATTCAAGGTGTGCACATACCTACTCTGAAGTATGCAAAGGGGCATGTGTGTATGTGCCTGTGCACACACATGTGCTATGCAAATGCCTTTCCCTGGGTACGTGTGTGTTAAGTCTACCAATTAACTACTGAAGTCTCAAAGGTGAGAAATAAGACACTTGTGTTCATACTACTGACTGTTATGTTGGCTTGCCATAGGGACCTACCTACAGAGTGCCATATTTCCATGGATCAGCCAAGAGCACCCAATCTCTGCATCTAGGGAGGAGCCCACTGAGGGCCAATTGGCCTCTTCCAACCTTTTAGACCAGGAGAGATACTTCTGTTCCTCACTGTGTTGCCCAGAGATGATCCAAAGGCACTACTTAGAACTGCCAGAGGAATTCCAAGCTAGCTCAGCCCTTGGTACCATCTGTATTCTCCTGCTTTTGACTTCTGCCTCCCACCCTGCCATACAATGTTATGGGACAGGTAGCCCCAAGGTCCTAACCAGCCCTATGTGCATAAGAGCAGCTAACTTTTCTTGACCACATAAGCACATCTCCTGTGCTAGGTTCCACCAAGGGTAAACTTGGCCCTCACCTTGCTAGGTGGTAAGAAGTGTAAATGGAAGCCTGGCCCTGCAAAACCTCCCTTAGGAGCTGGGAAGAACAGGCTGACCCAATGTCACCATTCAGAAACTTCCATTTGTGCAGCTAAGCCCAGCCAAGCATGAGGAGCATGGAAAGTGCAGAGCTGGGGACGGGGCAGCAGGAAGGAGCAGCATCGTGGCTTTGGGCTGACCTGGATGGATGACTCTGGGGGCCTGCAGCCTCCCTACCAGCCTGGCCTGGAACAGGCTTTGCAGTTTCAAAGGCAAGCAGTCTGCTCTTGTGTTGATGGAGTTTTCTGAAGAGCTGGAGCTCCTCACAGGGATATCCTGAGATGTGGGAGTGTGATGGGCTGCCAAAGACTGGCTAGCCCAATCCTTTGTCTCACAGATAGGGAAACTGAGGCCCAGATTTTTTCCCTCTCACACTGCAGGAGGGTGACAGGGCAGGGAACCCCTCTGTCCCCTTGTGCAGATTAACTTTGCACGGTTGTCAAGCTTGCTGCTGCTCAGCCCAGGATAGATGGTGAGCTCCCACCCCTACTTGAGCCCAGCTCCCATCAGAAGCAGGCAGGCAGTAGGAAAGGCCGAGGCCAGGGGTGCACCCAGGGCCAGGCCAATAATCTGTTGGGAGGGAGCCTGGCTTTGCCAGTCTCTGGAGCTACAGCCACTGAGGATTTGTAGCAACTTTTTGTAAAGGCTTAAGAGTCCAGGTGCCTGGAGGCCGAGGCAGCAGCCAAGCCCGGTGCTCCCATGGCGAAGAGCGACCTCTGCTGGCCACTAGGTGCCCTCCTCTTCCCGGCCCAGCTGGCACACAGAGAGCCCAGAGGTTCTGGGATGGCCTTGGAAGTTAGTGAGTGATTGAGTTTGGGCAGGTTAAGTGACAAAGGAGAACAGCTCTTTGGACGCAGACACGGCATGAAGTGGGGAGTGCCAGGAGCCTCTGACTACCACTCCAGAGGAGAGGGAAGAACAACACATCAACAGTTGGAAAGGCAAAGGATTTGAATCTCAGCCCAGCAGCACTCTGGCTGTGTGATGTTAGGCAAGTTCCTTCACCTCTCTGAGCCTTTTAAGGATAAAAAAAATTAGCACTGCCTAGACCTATATATAGCAGGTACAAAACAAATGGAAGATCCCAGCCTGCCCCCTCCACAAGCTATCTCTCACCAGTCCCCCTCGGCCCGCCCCTCCTCCCTTCATGCCTGGGACCCATAGCCTTCAATGCCTTAGACTTTTATTGGGGTCTTCAGTCCCTTCGTTTCCTGGTGTGAATAACCCTAGTTTTCTACCACTGGTGTCAGAAGTTTAAAAATATCACCTCACCTATAGGTACCTCCTTAATCAGCCAGCCATTTGTTCCTTTACAGATTATGAAACACAGTACACACAGCTGTCCCTATGATGGGTGATGTTTTTCCTGCCAGCCACCCACCTCCCCTGGGGTCTGCAGGTGTCCTAAACCCAGTCTCGCTCCTTGGTGTTCCTGTAAGGTAGAGCTACAGCCTGGGAGAAAAGCCTAGGTTGCAGGCTGGGTGGATCTGGGCTCCTGGTGCCTGCTTGGGACTCTCCTGAGTGGACCCCAGAAGCTCTGTCAGTATCCACCAAGCACTTATCAGGGTCGTCTGCGTCTTTGACCGTGGACAAAATGCCATGGCCAGGCTGGGGTAAGTTCCTCCAAAGAGGCAGAGTCTTGTAAGACCACCTAATACCACCCTGCACTGTCTGGTTCTACTAAACCCAGCCCCTCCTGGGGCGAGGGCGAGGCATGAAGGCAGGGGAGAACACCCTGAACCTCCATGCTACAGGCAACCTCTACTGGCCCTTGGGGCACTTATGTTTGTCAACAGCGCCCCCTGCTGGCTGTACTGGCCACCACAGCTCCTTTGTCCTGGTCAGGGATGGAGGCCTGCCTGCGCCTGGGATTTCTTTGCACTTCCCTTCAGTCTCCTCCTGCCAGGAGCTGACCCAGCCCTGGCCTTTGTGTGGTGGGTCCCTCAGGCTGGCTGTGGACACTGCACTCTATTGGAACCATTGTTGACCAAAGCGTCCAGGATGGGAGCCTGGCCTTGGCAGCCACCTGAATATATTTGGTGCCTGGGAGACCACTCAGGTCTTTCAGCTTAGATGGTGCCTGGCACCGGGAACCAAGGTGTTTTCACTGAAGGTGGCATTGGCTTGATCCTGCTCTGTGCCCTCCTGTGCCCTGCTCAATTCCTGTCTCCAGTCCACCACCACCATTTGTCCCTGGCCCCAGGAGCTTGTGTCACCTGCAACTCTGTGTAGGTAAACTCAGGAGGTGAAATTCACCCACCATTCAGGAGACCTACAGGGGTAGCAAAAGGAGCTGCATCCTCACCACTTCCTCCCCCAACACACACATACATACCTGTACTCCCAGCCCCTCCCCAGCACCCGTGCAAGAGCTGAGGTCGTGATGGGAAAGCCAAGATTCTTCAGCAGGCTCCTATCCAACTAGCTATAACCTCCAAGCCTCAGTTTCCTTATCTGTGAAGCGGGAATAGAATAGCATTGTCTGTCTGTCCTGGGCCTGGACCAGCACATGACTCATAGGAGGAGCTCAACAGTCACTCACAGGTGACCTAGAGTGAATACATGCTTGGACCAAGAGTTCTTTGGACACAAGAAAATTACTTCATTCTAATCTCTGCACATCCCATCCACCTAGCCTAGGGCCCAGCACAGCAGTTATTAAAAGCATTTCCTGGGTGAGTGGAAGCATACGTGGGTGAGCAAATAGAGACTGCACTTGTCTGAATGGGTGGGTGGATGATGGACAGGCAGGCATTTATGTAGATATGAGATGGGTGGGGAAGGTGGACACCAAGGTGTGTAAGTTTGTGATGGCTGGCAGGGTGGGGGCGGAAGCAATAAATATGGGTATAGTCACTCTTTTATCTTCTTGCTTAGAGCTTTAGAAAACACTTATCAAAAGTACAAATGTCCAAATGATCCAGCAACTCCACTTCCTTTAAAAGTGCTTAATTCACATGCGTGCAATGTACCAATATAAAAGGTTATTCCAGCAACACTGTTTGCAATGGTAAAAATTTGGTGAGAGCTTCAGGCTCCATCATTTTAGGCTGGAGTGTGAGCCCCTGTGGGGAGGGGACCTTGTCTGAGGCCTCCGGCCTTAGAGCAGCCTCTGGCAGGGGGTAGATAGTCAGATGGATAAATACTTCATCCATACCTTAGAATACTGTGCAGCCATTGAAGAATGAAAAGGCTCTTTATGTCTTGATGTGGAATAAACTTTAAGATACATTATTAAGAAGAAAAAGGCAAGGTCCAGATAGTGTGTACAGAGGTTATTGTTTTATAGCTTTCTTTAAAGAAAAAATGGAGGGGATAGTACACATAGATATTTGCTTCGAGAACATGAGGCTCTCTGGAAGGGGGATTGACGGGGCCAGTTCTCCTAGGAATGGGACCAGGGGCATGGGGACAGGGACAGGAGTTGGTACTGGCTACCTTTGTGGACTTTTTGATTTTTGAACTGTGTGAATGAATCACCTTTTCAAACACACCCAGCACAATAAGAATGGCTTTAAAGTGTATCAGAGGAGGACCAGGCAGTGGTGTTGGTTCCCTCGGTGAGGGTGCTAATCATGAGAGGGTGGTAGAGGGCCAGGATATAGATAGCACATAGGCACAGCCCAAAATTCTGTTAGCGGAGGAGACTCAGCAGATCTGGTGACCTCAGTTTTGTCATCTGTAAAATGGAAAGGAAAGGAGAGAAAGCAGGTGTTCAGCACATGAGAAGTCCTGGGTAAATGGGACTTTTGTTGACATAGCCAGAGATGAGGTATCTTTGGGGGACAGAGTGGCAGGGTAGTAGAGCAGCCCAGGGCCATAGGCATCCTGCCCAGCACCCTGGGTATGGGAGGGCAGACCAAGCTGGCAGCGGGCAGACTTCTCCTTTGGCCCAAGGACCTGGACCCTTGAGCAGTGGGCAATCTCTCTCTCTCTCTGCTACTGCTGTTGTTGTCTCCCTGGAGGTACCTGGGGACTCTCAGAGGTTTCTGGAGCGGAGAGAGCCTCCTCCACTTAGCTCTACCATCTAAGAGGGAAGCCCCACTCGTGTTAATGTTCCTGAGCACTCCACTCAGGAAGGGTGAGCCTAGTGCCCATCTATGTCCCCTGTCTGCTCAGCCTGTGCAGCAGAGGTAGCCATGGGCTGGCAGTCAGGAGCCTGGCCCCTGGCGTGGGCCCTGAAGCTGGCTCACTGTGCCAGGTAACTCCCTTCCTCTCTCTCAGCCTCAGTTTCCTTATCTGGAAAATGGGTGTGGTGCTAATTCCCACTGTTCTTTTCTGGGAGGTGGTGACAAAGTGAAAACAATGGAG
Source organism: Loris lydekkerianus (assembly GCA_963574355.1). NCBI lineage: Eukaryota > Metazoa > Chordata > Mammalia > Primates > Lorisidae > Loris > Loris lydekkerianus. The sequence continues at coordinate 33,998 of CAUYPK010084138.1, forward strand.
TTGGAAGTGGTTCGTAAAGCGTGAAGAACTCTTAGCATGAGGGATTGGGGAGGGCAGGTGGGACCTGTGACAGGAGATGCACACTCAGAGAACACCTGCAATGAAGGTCATCCTGCGGGAAGGCCCTCACATGCACATACACATGGGTACATAAAGCCTCACGGAGTCTTTGTGAGACTCCAGACTCCATTGATCCAGAAATCCAGTCATGGAGTCACCATGCCCCCCACACACATACCAGGGTACTTTCTTATCCCCCAGTGGGCATGCCTGCCATGTACTCACAAGCCACACTCAGAGAGTACCCAGGAGAACCTCCTACCCACAGCTCAGTGGGGCATTCCAACTGTGGTCCTACAGAGCCCAGCAAAGAGCCCTGGAACCTACTAGTGATATGACCAGAGGGTGGCTGGGGGCCTGATGTGAGGTTGGCAAGCCTGGCACAATCCTAGTGACACCCTCTGTCTTCACAGGCTGGACGACGTTCATGGCTCTCGGGTAGATCCCAGTGAAACGGCCAGAATGAATTCTATGGACAGGCACATCCAGCAGACCAATGACCGACTGCAGTGCATCAAGCAGGTGAGTGTGTGGCAGGGGCAGGGCAGAGGCGGCGGGGGTGGGGTGTGCAGGGTGCAGGCCTGTGCTGCAGCACTGGGCATCCAGTGGGTGCTGGGGGTGGGAGGACAGTGGTCATGGCACACCTGTAGTCCCAGTGATTCAGGAGTCTGGGGGTGGGAGGACGGTGGGTATGGTCCAGCGCCTGGGGCTCCCTGAACACCCATCTGGTGAGACCATTGTTGGTATATGCTGGTAGGAACCACCCTAAAGCTGGTGTCAGACACACCTGAGTTTCCATGCCAGTGCTGCCTCATCCCTTCCTCCTCTCTCCTCCTAGTGGGGTGCCATGCCCTTACCTTGTTCTGTTGGTGTGCTGTGGGCTTTTGTGAGGACAGACTAAGTGCCCAACACTGCAGTCTGCCTCCCCATCCTTCGCAGACTTAAAGAATCTTTGCTCCTCTGCTTTAGCTGTTCTCCAAAAAAAAAAAAAAAAGAAAGCCACAAGAGAAGAAAAGGTCCTGGTTAATTAGATCATTTTGCTTTTTTTTTTAGAGGTAAGGTCTTGCTCTGTCCTCCAGGCTGCAGTGCAGTGGCTTTTCACAGGCACCATCACAGTGCACTACAGCCTGGGCTCAAGTGATCCTCCCACCTCAGCCTCCTGAGTCACTAAGACTACAGGTGTGCCACCATGCACAGCTAAGAAATTAGATCATTTTACAGGAAAGGAAACTGAGGCACAGAGAGAGGAAAGGAGTAGCCTGAAGTCACACAGTCCAGAACTTGGCCCTACTAGTGCTGGGGGGACTTCATCCCTGTGGGTGGCTAGTTCCCCACCTTGCTGATGCTCAGGCCAAACCCAGGAGTCAGTTCGCCCAGGAGTCCCCCTATCTTTATTCTTAGGAGATGGGGAATCCTTCACAGAGGCGCTCCAGGGGTGGCCATGAGTGACACAGCTGGGCTCAGCCTCCTGCAGACAGTGATGCAGCTTCTTTGGGGATCTAATGGTGTCATTTTACTGAGGGAGGTAGCAGGGAAGGGCACAGACCCAGGTCCTCATTCCTCTGTGTCCCCGCTGTGGGATCTCAGGCTAGTCCTTCATTTCTCTGAGCCTCTGTCTCCTCCTGTGTCAGGTGGGACTTACCTTGTAGGCTGCTGTGACACACCCAGCCCAGCCTTGGCACATGGTAGGTGATCAGCTAAAGGCATTGGTGGCTGTTGTCCTCCGTCTCTCGGCAACGGGGAGGGAACTGCTGGAGCTGGGGTCCCTGGCCTAGGCAGGCTTTGCAGAAAGCCCCGGTTACTAGTGTAGGCTGAAGCCCTAGGACCCCCAGCCAAGCAGAGCCCCCACCCTTGCCCAGCCTCCCCTTTCTAGTGGCCAGGGCCCAACAGAGCCTCCCCGATGAGCTGTGGTTATTCCTCGGAAGTGAAGGAGAGATGTGAGTCCTCTCATTAGCATCAAACAGAGCGATCTGGAAAGCCGGTGCCATTGCTAGGTCTGAGGAGAGGAAATTGAAGAAGACTTGTTACAGATTGAACCCAGCCTGAGCAGCTCTCCCAAATGCCAATTATGCACCTCTGCTTACAGTTGCAGAGCAGAACAGAAACCACACAAGTGCCTCCCTCTTCCCCCGCCTTCTCTTTTCCTCCCCCAACTCTGCCTCTGACCCAGTTTCTATTGCCCATGGCTTGGCTGGCAGTGATCCCACCCCTCACAGTACTGTCACGGCCCCTATCCATGACCCCTCCATGCACCAGGCCCACCACTCCTCCCAAGACCTGCTCTTAGCTTGGCCTTTCTCCCTACAACCACCTTGATGTCATCAGGAGTCAGGGTGTGCTGAGACCTCGGGTGCTCCCTGGGTCCACCATGGGCAGCCCCCTCCCCCCTACAGAATGGCACAAACAGCTCAGACTACAAGCCAATGACCCTGTGCTCCCATCCCACCACTTACGAGCTGTGCAATTTTAATTAAGTTGCTGCTTCACCTCATTTCACCTGTAAAATGGGCATAATTAATGCAAGATCAGCTAGTGATGGGGGGAGTCCCAGCTGCCTTCTCCTACCTGCCCCGCACGCATATACACCACATATACACAGAGGCCTCTGCATTTGGGCCAGACAGTGGCATGTTTGTAAGTGTGAGCAGGCAGTCCGGATGCCCCCTGGGCCATCCAGAGCTCCCTGCATCCTCCACGCCCCTCCTCCCGCATCTCCAGTCAGACGCAGCTCAGCACTGACATCCATCTGCTCTACAGCTTCCCCAGAGGGCACCGCTGCTGGCCGAGGACTGTTGATTCTCAGGCATCCCATAACGTAATCAGAAGAGAAAGGCGAGCATGTCTGCACGCGCAGAGGATGACAGATGTGTTGGCTGTGCAGACCTCAAGCTGAAAGGGGCCGTGGCTCCCTCAGCAGGCTCACCTCTCCGCACAGCCTTCCCTCCCCCACCTGCCTGGCTCTGACCAGTGCCAGCATTCACACCCACCCCAGCACCCTGTGGCCCCTCTTTGCCACAGGCCTCTAGCTCAGCTGCTTTTGCCCCCTCTCAGCCTCATGGTTCGTGGTCCTGGGAAAACCAGGGCTCCCTCTGTACAACATGCCCTGCCCAGAGGTTAAGGGCACATCTGGCTCCACGTGGAGCGCCCTGCAAATCAGCTTATTCTTGCTCAGCAGCCACCCCCAACCCCAGGGCCCTTCTGAGCATCTGTACACCCCTATCTTTAAGTCAAGGGCTTCTGGGCTCCCAGGCTCACCCACCCTGCTCTTCTCCCTGGAGTTATAGGCCCTATGAGAATACATTAGGTCCCTAAGCAGGCTGGGCTCCTTAGGGGTCAGAGGATGTGCCATGTTCATCTCTAAGTCAGCAGAGTCTAGTATGGGGCCCAGCCTAGTGGGGGATCTAAGTGTTTTTGGTAGGTGTGAAGGAAGGGTAGACTGATGGAGATATAAGGAGATAGGTGGCTGGGTGGATGGATGGACGTATGGGTAGGCGGTGGTTCTATATAGATGATGAATGGATAAATGGATGAATGAATAGATAGGTGGGTGGCTGGATAGATTAACTTCTGGGATGAATGGGCAGATAGATGAATGAATAGATTGGTAGGTGGGTGAGTGATGGATAAAGTAGTGAATGGATGAAGGTGTAGGTAAGTGGGTAGATGGATGGGTGAATTGATTCATTTTTGGATGAATGGATGGACAGAAGCATGGATGAATGGATGGATCATTTGATTCATGGATGGACTAATGGACAGATGGGTTGATACGAAGATGAATTCATCACTTCAAGGGGAGCCAGTCCCTGGTCTGGGCACTGGCATGCCCTGCTCCTGGCCCAGTAGATTCTGTGGCCATTGGACGTAGCCCAGCTCTTCTGAGGAACTGTGGAGATAGGCAACCTTTCTGGTGAGGATCAGGGTGTTAGTTTCCAGTAACAGCCACAGCTAGGGAAACCTCTATGATTCAAGCATGTGCTCCCATCACCAGACCATCAGGCTGGTCAAGCTCACTCTGGCCCAGCCCTGGCTCCCCACATGCCACTGGGGACCCATTCTGCAGTGGCCAGGTTGCTGGCCTGCACAGACAGACCATCTCTGGAGAGTTAACAGCTCGCCACTTCCTGTGGGAGTCCAGCCTCATGCCAGTCTTCTGGATTCCAGACTTGGCCAGGAGGCTGTTTCTACCCTTAAGAGGCTCATAAGAGAAACGGACCCGTGGAAAGGCCCAGGAATAGGCAGCAAAGGCAGCCTTTACCGGCTCCTCTGTGATGGGTTCCTTACGTATGTTGCTCCAGACTTTGCAGCCCTGTGTATCATCACCATCCTGCTTCACAGATGAAGGACTTGAAGTTCAGTAACATTCTCAGGGCTGTGTGACTCAGTGGCTGAGACAGGGTTTGGACAGGTCTACCCTGCATGTTTTACCCAATCCCTCCACCTCTCTGTGCACTTAAGCCATCTCACGGTTGAAAGAGACAACAAGGGCACAGAGAGGCGAGAGGCCTTGGCCTAGGCCTTGTAGCTGCTGCACAATGGCCAGCAGAGGGGATGCCTGATGTTTTTACCCCCAAGATACTCCCACAGCTAAAGGCTATATGAGCTGTCTGGGTGAGGGCAGAGGGTCTCAAAGGTGGTGAAATATGGCAGGCTGGGCACACAGGCCCTAGAACAAGACTCAGAGGCCACTCTCAAACCCAGAGCCCCAGAGGAGGGTTGTTGTGGCCAACTGTAGGAAGGCAGCTGTGGAGCTGCACACACACAGGGAGGCTGCTGACCCTGCTAATTGGGTGTGACATCATATAAGTAAATGGAACAACTTGGTTAGCAGGGGAAGCTGCTGGGCAGCACAGCTTTCCACGTGGAGCCCAGATGTCACCCGCAGCCTCCCTGGGCATGTTTTAGACGGCAGAGGTGAGACCAGCTGCTGCCCTCCTCCAAGGACGTGCTGCTGTCAGTAGAAGCTCCTCCCATCTTGCTCTAGTGCAGGGAGTGCTGCCCTTGCAGATAGGGCTGAGCGCTGCCTCGAGCAGCTGTGGTTACAGGGGCGCCTTTGGGAGTCAGAGCACCCCATGTGCCAAGCGCTTTGCCAGGGGCCGTATAAGCCTCATCTTGTTGAATCCTCCCCACAGCCCATGTTGGCAGGCTTGTTGCTCCTTGCTTGCCCTCTGTCCTCCTTTACTTCCATGGAAGGAGGAGATTCTAGTTCGTTTCGCCTTCTTCCATCCACTTTCTTAACCTTGCCTTGCACAAACTTCATTGCAGCAACATTCATGAAAACCTAAGAGAAAGAAACAAAAGTTCTCATCACTGCCCTGCCGTTTTACAGATGGGGCCACTAAGGCTTGAAGAGGTGAGGGGACCATGCTAGGTCAAGGGCTTGCAGGGATGAAAGCAAAATGTGACTCCAGGGCACCTGCCCCACAAGGGCTCCCACAATGCACTCTGCTCCCTTCCCAATTCTGAGGCCTACTTGGACTCCGGGGCTGGCTTGCACTGCAGGGGCTATGGCAGGACCACCCACTCTGGACTGCTGTTCTGCTATCTCTCCCAGAACCAAGGCAGGAGGGGGCCTCCGGAGGTGCCACCATCTCTGCAGTTGTGCAGCTGCTCTCATCCCTTGTGGATGCCCTCTAGGAGCACTGCTAGAGGACACAACCACTGTTTGGCCAAAGCCCCACCTCAGAATCCCAGCTTTGCCCCTAACTTTCTCCCTGTCTCTGGCCAAGTCATATATGTCCTGGCTCAGTGCCAGACTCAGAGAGCCTGAGAAGATGGATGAGTCTTGAAGAGTAAGTGTTTTGAATGAAGGAAGGCCACACAAGCCAGCCCTCCACCCCGCCCAAGCCTTGCCAGCCCTGGCCTGGGTTAAAGCGGGATCCAGAGGCCTGGGCTCCCTGGCACCAGAATTCAGTCTCTCCTTACTTAGACCCTTTCTAACCATGCCAGTTGAACCAGACCATAGGGCACCAAGCCCCACACACCAGACCCCAGTGTGACAACTGTCCAGGCACTGTATCTACAGTGCACCCTCCCAGCTGGGTGTGGCCTCCCCCTGCTCCCCACCCTGTTTAGCTAAGGCAGAACTTGCTCTGAAGCCAGAGCTGGTGGGAGTCTAGCCTGTCCTCATTCATGGAGAACCAGCCTCCAAGTATGCGAGCCAGATGCCACCATCCAGAGCACTGCAGGATTCACCTCCCCGCACCACCAGCATCCAGAAATCACTTTACTATCTGATATCATTGGCCTTCTCCCTAGACCTTGGTTTTCCCATATTTACAATGGGACCCTAATCTCCATCCTGCCAGGAATGGGCTGGGGGTGGAAGGACATGCCAAGAGCAGGTGGAAGGGAGGGAGTGTGAGGAAGCTTATAGATCCAGGCCTGCCACTTTGCCACTTTCTGCGATTCTTTTCCCTGGCAAAGCTGAGGTCTTCCCTGCCCGAGACTCCACACACTGCCTGTGCCAACCTCATTCCTGGAGCCTCAGCTGCCTCCTGTTCCTTTCTCACAGCACTTACAGAATCCTGCCAACTTCCACAATGCTGCCACGGAGCTGCTGGACTGGTGCGGAGACCCGAGAGCCTTCCAGCGGCCCTTCGAACAGAGCCTGATGGGCTGTTTGACGGTGAGTCCTCAACCTTCCTCCTGAGCTTGTGCCCACAGAGGATGGCTGGGAGCTGGTGGGACTGTCCAGGTGTCCAGGGGCCACCAGACATGGGGGAGTCAGAGCTGGGAAGACAGCAATGGCAGAGGGATGGCCCTGCTCTGTGTGCCCCCACAGTCACACCCTGTCAGGGACCTAGGTCTGATGAGGAGACACAGTCCCCAAGGATTGTGTGAATGACACAGGGCTCACTTTGGGAGTCAATGTTCCAAGATAAACAAAGCAGAGAGACTCCTAAAGGGTTTTCAGCCATTCTTTTATCCAATCATTCATTTATTTGGCAGACATTAATGGAGCCCTTTCCTAGTCTTCCATCCACTCACCCATTCATGGATGCATTCACTGAGCCCCTGCTGCATCCAGCCAGCCAGCCAAATAAGCATGGGGTAATCCCTCTTCTATCAGGTGTGATCCCTCCTGCTAAGTCCAGGGAGACCAGAGATGAACAAGGCTTTACCAAGCCTGGTCTCCTCTTCAGTGAAGGGAGACAGATGTGTAAGGGAAGACCAAGAAAACAGCACACAAGGGTTGCACCTGTGGCTCAATGAGTAGGGCGCCAGCCCCATATACCAAGGGTGGTGGGTTCGAATCCAGCCCCAGCCAAACTGCAACAAAAAGATAGCTGGGCATTGTGGTGGGCACCTGTAGTTCCAGCTACTCGGGAGGCTGAGGCAGGAGAATCATGTGAGCCCAGGAGCTGGAGGTTGCTGTGAGTTGTGATGCTACAGCACTCTATCAAGGATGACAAAGTGAGACTCCTATCTCTAAAAAAAAAAAAAAGAAAGAAAAGAAAGAAAGAAAAAGAACTGGGTTTGGGACTCCTTAGAGTCAGACAAGTTGAAGAATGCTACCCAGACGTAAAAAAAGAAAAAAGAAAAGAAAACAGCACACAAGGTGAAGACAGCACAGAGAAGGGAATCCTTAACTGACCAGGAGGTGGGACATATCATGGAAAACTGAGAAAAGGGGCCACTACACGTATGTAATAGGAATCTGCCTGGCAGCTGAGGATTGTAAGAGCATTCCAGGAACGTGGAACGGCATGTGCGAACGCCCAGAGAACTGGGCAAGGGTCTAGGATATGAGCTGGGCAGAAGCCAGGCCCAGAGCTGTGGCATGATCTGCCAGGGTAAGCAGCCTGCCAGCCAGCAGAGCCACATGCTCACGGAGTGTGGCTGTCCCCAGCCATGTGCCCTGCATCCATAAGTGGTGAGGGTGCTTTGGTGGCCAGTGAGGGCAGCTGCTAAGAAGGCCCTGTGTCAGCTTTGAAAGGAAGGTAGGTAAACAGATTGCTGGAGAGCCCGCCTCTCCAAGACTGGAAGAGGGCAGGGATTAAGAAGGTTGCCTGGCCAGGCAGGAACACTGGGCCTAGTCCAAGGGTACCCTGTTTCCTAAAAAGCTCCAGAGAGCAGGGAAACAAAAGGTCCTGAATGGCCCTGGCCTGGAGCAGAAGAAATGATGATGACACAGGCCACCATTACAAAGCTCCTGTCTGTGTCTGATGCAGAGCCGACCCACGGTATATTCCTTCTTCCTGAATCGACCCTGTCAGCCTCACCTTCCCCCACTTTATAGAGTAGGACACTGAGACTTGCTGTAACTAATGTCCCAAGGTCACACAACCTTGGAAGTGGCCTGGGATTCCAGTTGAGGCCTGTCTGCATCTAGAGAGAATACCCTTGGCCGTGAGGAATGCTGGACAGGGATGCAGCTGAGACCCTTCCAGGGCTCCTGTTTGTCAGAAGCCGACACCACCTGGCTCCCTCAGGGCCACCAGGCCAAAACAAGCAGCCCCCTGTATTGCCCAGACTTCCTCATCCTTCAGCTTGGGTTCCCCTCTTCCTCCCCCAGCTGCCTTAATCCTCTTTGTAGGATCCTGGTTCCAGGCTAATCCCTGTGGGCAGGCACAGATGTTGCTAGAGGCTCCCTCACTCCCACCCCAGCTGCTGGCAGCTATGGGGGAAGGAGGTGGGGACCATGCGTGGTGTGTGGCCAGGCACTGCCCCAGGCCTGACCCTGCTTGCGCATGGGACTTGACATTGAAATGGACAATGGCCTGAGCCAGTAACTGGCCCTGCTTTGGCCCTGTTGTTCATTCATTCATTCAGCAGATATTCACTGGGTCCCTGCAGTAGGCCAGTCAAGGAGCAAATAAAGATACACAGCATGGACCTGCGGGAGAGGGCAGAGTATCAGTCAGGAGAGTCTCTTGAGGGTGTGACCTCCTTGGAAGGATGAGAGAGAAGTATGTTCCAGGCAGAGGGAACTGCTGGTACAAAGGCTCTGGGGCTTGATCTGCCCAAGGGGCAGAAGGAAGGCTCAGGTGGCTGCAGCCTAGGAAAGGAAGAAGGTATGAGATGAGACAGTAGAAAGCAGAGCGCAGCTAACACAAGGCCTGCCGGCCCCAAGAGCAGAATTCGGGCATAACTGAACATTATTTGGAGGGCAGTGAGGAGCCTCTGCAGGGCTATATGCAGGAGAGTGATAGGATATGGGTTGGTGTGGGGACAAGAGCTCTGAAGGGCAGCAGCAATGGAGGATTTGCCCAGGGAAGACTGCATGAGATCTGACTGGACAGAGAGGAGACCAGGGCTCTCAGGGTCAGGGGCTGCACAGAGGCACAGTGCCAGCTCTCTTGGGCCCAGTGGGTGGCACACGGTGGGTGGAATAGCCAGCTTTTTCCCCCCCATCGCCACCCCTCCAGCCCGCTGCTTAGTCAGAAAGGGACACTTGACCCACCAGCCTTAGCAGCAGAGACCTGAGTCCACCTGTCCCTTAGAGATCAGTAGTCAGTGACAGGAAAGGTCAAGTTGGCTTAGTCATAGAAGACACCCTTGGTGCCCAAGCTATTTTCCTGGGCACTTTTTTGGATCCTTAGGAAGAACCTTCATAGTAGGCTGTGTCTTGCTCTGTCACCTAGGCTGCAGTACAGCAGCATCATCATAGCTCACTGTAACCTAAAGCTTTTAGTTTCAAGTGATCCTCCCGCCTCAGCCTCCCAAGTAGCTGGGACTACAGGTGCACACCACTATGTCTGGCTAATTTGTGATATTTTTTTCGAGACAGAGTCTTACTATATTGCCCAGTCTGATCTTGAATTCCTGGCCTCAAACCATCCTCCTGCCTTAGCCTCCCAAAGTGCTGGGATTACAGGTGTGAGCTGATTACCATCCCCATTTTATAAACAAGGCAATGAGATGGGAAGCAGCTTACCCAGTTTGGGGCTGATGACACTGAACACCCCCTAGAAGCCTCTGGGTCCTGTTGCCAGTCCCCCCTTCCCTGGGCATCTTCAACCTCAGCCCTGCCCCATGAGAAAGAACAAGATGGGGCAGGGCACAGATTCTGAGGGACCTTGGCAGGGCAAGGCAGCTGACTTCCCCTCCCCAGCACACATATGCACACACCCTATCCCCATTCAGGTGGCAGCCTGAGTGTTCCAGGTTGCTATGATCCCCTAGGTGACCTCTGGGAGCAAATTCCAATTCCTCTGGATCCGGCTTACTTTGATGATACAAATTAAAAACCAATTAGCCTCAGGCAGCAAATGGACACATTTTTGCCATATTGGTTTCCAAGTAGCTCAGGCACAATTAAAATGACAGGCTTTGGACCCAAGTGGGGCCCTGCCCCACCTCTCTTCATTCCCCAGGACTTCAGAATATAGTACAGGAGCCCCACAGTGCTGTCCAGAGCCCTGGGCCCTCTCTCCCTCTTTATGGGTGCCTCCTGACCACACAGCAGGGCCGAGCACCTCTCAAGCCCCTCTAGACTTGTGCATTCTTCCCCTGAGGTGGAACATTCTTGTGATATGCTCAAGTGGCTGGTGCACAAGAGTGGGGAGATGAGCAGGAGAGAGGTCCAAGGGAGAGCCAGGTCCACATAAGCTGCCCTCACCCTCATCTCTCCAGGGAGGATCCCCCCGCCCAGCTTCAGGGGATGTTTCTGCTGGAACAGAAACCCCTTCTCCAGTGTCCCCAAGACAGCCTGTTCTGTGTCCACTGGATGACCCGAATTTCAGGGCAACACAGTCCCTTTATGGGACTAATGTAATTTGTCACATGACTTCAAGAAAGTCTTGGGTGACACCTGTGGCTCAGTGAGTGGGGCACTGGCCCCATATACTGAGGGTGGCGGGTTCAAACCCAGTCCCAGACAAACTGCAACAAAAAATAGCTGGGCGTTGTGGCGGGCACCTGTAGTCCCAGCTACTCGGGAGGCTGAGGCAAGAGAATCATCTAAGCCCAGGAGTTGGAAGTTGCTGTGAGCTGTGATGCTACAGCACTCTACCAAGGGCGATAAAGTGAGACTCTGTCTCTAAAAATAAAAAAAAAAGGGAAAAAAAGAAAGTCTCCTGTCTTGTCTTGTCCTCTAGACTTCAGTTTCCCTCCGTGAAGTTCCACCTGGCTCCCAGGGTCAGGGTGTCTGACAGCCAGGCCCAGTGAGCAGACCAGCAGGGAGCCCCACAGCGTTGTCCAGCCCTGTTGGCCCTGTTGTCCATTTATTCATGGGCAGCCAGCAGAGGGCAGCAGCACCTCGACCGCTCACCTTTATGAGGAAAGGGAACTTTGCACCCCATGAGACCTTCAGGAAGAGCAAGCTGCTCACCTGCGCCCACCCTCTCCACTTCTGCCTGTCAGACCCCACCTCACAGGACTTTCCTGGGGGTCCTCAGGCTCGACCAGAGGAAGCCAAGGGCATAGCAGTACATGAGACACCCGAGGTTCACAGAGTTCAGTTTAGCTCGCTCTGCCACACCTGTGCTGTGTGACCTTGAACAAGGTCCTGCCCTCTCTGGGCCTCAGTTTCCTCATCAGTGAAAGGAGGCTGCTGGAGCCAATGACCCTCCTGAAGTCTGGGGCTCAGGGGACTCAGTGACAAGCAGACACTTGCTGTTTCTCCACTCCCACCCCCACATCCCCACCCTTTCCTTGGCTCTTGCAGCCTGCACACAGCACAAGGCCCCTCTTGCTCAATTTAGCTAGTATTTTTTTCAAAAACCAGAGCAACAGGATTAGCCAGTATTGGCCAAACTTTTGCCTTCCTGCCCTGACCCAGGGCCTGAAGGTCCTCAGTGCAGGTTGGAAGTTACGGCCTTAACTCTTTATGGGCTGAAAAAGCAGGCCTATCACGGAAAGAGCACAACTGTTCTGCCACATTGAAATCTCATCTTAGCTCTGTCGCTGATGAGCTCAGTTTTCTCATCTATGAAGCAGAGATAATAATACCACCTTGTGGGCGGCACCTGTGGCTCAAGGAGTAGGGTGCCGCCCCATATACCAGAGGTGGCGGGTTCGAACCCAGCCCCGGCAAAAAACTGCAAAAAAAAAAAGAAAGAAAGAAAGAAAATACCACCTTGTGGTGCTGCTGTGAGAATCTGGCACCTTGTTATGGACACAGCATTTGCACAGCTCCCCACCTAGGAGCCAGCATTGTCATTACACTGCTTATGAGCATCAACCTTTCCTGCAGACAGCAGCCTCACTGCTACACCAGGCCAAACAGGCCATCTGTGCTCTCTGGCACCACACCGTGGCTCTCCTGTCAGAGTGGGAGGGCACCAGAGTCCACATTTGAGCTGCAATGGCCTTTCCAGCCCAGAACCTTCCTCCTTACTCTGAAGAGTGTCTGTTGGCAGACTTGAAATATTTACCAGGCCATAGATAGTTAGAGACCTGGGTTTTTCTACTTACACAATGGGACTAATAGGATGTCCCCACCTTAGGGTAGCTCAGAGACTCTAGAACAGCTGTTCTCAACCTGTGGGTAGCAACCCCTTTGTAACAAGGAAGATACATCCTGCATATCAGATATTTATATTACAATTCATAACAGTAGCAAAATTATAGTTATAAAGTAGCAACAAAAATAATATTATGGTTGGGGGTCACCACAACATGAGGAACTGTATTAAAGGGTCACGGCATTCGGAGGCATTAGGAAGGTTGAGAACCACTGCTCTAGAAGATACAGAGGAACAAATACAGCCCATGGGAAAGAGGTCTGGGGAGAGTGGAGGAATTGTGTGCCAGGGGTGTCTGTTTGAAGCACAGAGGCTGAGCAAACATCTGAACTTGACACCATCCTTTTTCCTCCCACCCAGGCTCAGACATTAGCCTTGTGAAGGGAATTCCCAGGAGGAGGGTATGGGGCAGGTCCAAGGCCCCATTCCAACAATCACTGGTGGTCTAGGGAAAAGGAACCTGTTGGCTTCTCTGATACAGCATGTGACCCTCTCTGGACCTCCAGCGTCCGTACGTTTTAAATAGGGAGTTGGCCTAGATGAGTGCTTTTCCCACCCTTTTAGCCCCAGCAGCCCTGTATGAAGCCCCTAAGATATAAAACAGGTAATGGAGAACTATTCTGATGGATCCAGGGGCCAGGTCAAACCCCTGGCAGCCTAAGGCCCCTCCAAGTACCTCTAGAGCAGGTGGTCCCTGAGGGCCTTCTCAGAAGCACCAGCCCACCACCCTGGGTGTTCTTCCTTCCCTCTCAGTCATAGCTGCCCCTTCTGCTTTCTAAACTAACTCCATTTTCCAAGGTCTTTCCTTCTTAATAAAGAAACCTTATTTTGCTGCTGCTAATTAGGAAGGAGGATGGGAGGGAGCAGATCTGGCAGTTGTGGGACATCTGGGAATGGGTAGGGGTGGAGTGAAGCCAGATGGGCATGAGTCTGCAGGGTCATCTGGGGGCCCCGGACCACCCTGGCCGCACATGGACAGTCCTCCCAGTCCATCTCTTGCCCTTTTAGCACCTGCTTCTGAGGTTCACTAGGAGATGGAAGGACCTGGGGCTCCAAATGCACCCCTGCTCTTATCGAACCTCCCTGTGTTGAGCTGGGTATGGTGCTAGAGACAGACCCCACGCTGAGTGTAGTGGGTCCTGCAGTTTCTAGGCTAAAGTTTGAGGGTCTGCAGGGTGCTTGGCATGGAGGCACACACTGAGCCACATTAGGAGTGTCCACCCCATCTGGGGAGCCTTAGTGTCACTGGGCAGCTCTCACCTGACCGTCCATGGGCAGCAGTGTACTCTAAATCACGCTCTAAAGTCAGTGCTCATGCATCAGTGCTGATGTTGACTCAGGAGGGGCGGTGCTAGGCCTGAGAGTCTGCATTTCAGAGTCTCAAGCTGGCCCTGGAGGCAAGTCCAAACCTTGTCTGGGTCTGCTTTAAAAAAAAAGAGAGAGACAGAGTCTTACTCAGTTGTCCTGTGTAGAGTGCTGTGGCATCATAGTTTATAGCAACCTCCAACTCCTGGACTCAAGAGATCCTCTTGCCTCAGCCTCCCAAGTAGCTGGGACTACAGGCACCCGCCACAACACCAGGCCCAGGAGCGACTGGGTCTCCTGTCACTCAGGCTGGTCTCAAACTCCTGAGCTCAGGCAATCCACCCAGCTCAGCCTCTCAGAATGCGAGGATTACGGGCATGAGCCACGGCACTTGGCCTGAGAGTCTGCCTTTCTACCAGGACTGCATGTGATGCTGATGCCACTGGGAGTGGCCGGGGCAGCAAGCACCCCACAATGATGGCTAGAGGAGCTCAGTAAGGAGTGTAGGAGAGGGGGGAGCTGGAAAAATTCCTGGGCTCAGACTGGGAAACTAGATGAAGAGCCAAAGAAGGGGAGCAGAAACCCTGGCCTGGGCCCATCCCAAAGAAGGTGGCACAGCATCCCCAGGCAACTCCTATTACAGAATGTGGCTGAATTTGAGCCCTTGAAAGCAACAAATTCTCTGGGTTAGGAGTTGAGCTCAGACTGGAAAACCTCTGAGGATAGGGACTGGGATCCCAGGGCCTGGCAAAGAAGAGATGTTGAAAAAGAGTTTGCTGAGTGACTGGACAAGGCACAGAGTAATCCATCTCAGCTCTGCCTGATACTAGGATCCTACTGTAGCCTGCCTACCTCTCCTGCGCAACCCAAGAAATGGGCACATCTACCCACCCTGGGCTCAGGGCTGTGTGCGAACAATGAATCACCTTGCCCTTCCACTCCTCTTGCTGACAGGTGGTCAGTCGGGTGGCAGCCCAGCAAGGGTTCGACCTGGACCTCGGCTACAGACTGCTGGCTGTGTGTGCTGCGAACCGAGACAAGTTCACTCCAAAGTCTGCCGGTAGGTGTCATTGGGAACTGCAAGGATGTCATCGGGAGGTGAGGAGGGAAGCCAGACTCTAAACCTGGGCTGTCCTACCAGCTGGTGCTTCCGTTCATCTAGGATGGAAGCTCACCTACCAGGCTCTGGAACCCACAGGTGGGGCCGTCCCTCAGTCTCTCCCAGGGAGTGTGTAGAACATGTACTGTCTTATCACCACAGTGACCCGTTGGACATAAGCACTGGGATCATCCCCATTTTATAGTTGAGGAAGCTGAGGGTCAGAGATGCTGGAGAGATTTCCCCAGGTCACCCAGCTAAAAAGTGGCATAGCTGGGATTTAATCCCAGGCCTGTACCCCAGGGTCATCATTTTTAACCTTTACACTCTACTGTACTCATTCATTCATTTAAATAAATTATTTAAAATAAAACACAAAACTGGCCGGGTATGGTGGCTCACACCTGTAATCCTAGCACTCTGGGAGGCTGAAGCGGGTAGGTTGCTTGACCTCACAAGTTCGAGACCAGCCTGAGCAAAAAATCGAGACCCCATCTCTACTAAAACAGAAAAACTGAGGCAAGAGGGATGGCGCCTGTGGCTCAAAGGAGTAGGGTGCCAGCCCCATATTACCAGAGGTGGCGAGTTCAAACCCGGCCCCGGCCAAAAACTGCAAAAAAAAAAAAAAAAAAAACTGAGGCAAGAGGATCACTTGAGCCCAAGAGTTGGAGGTTGCTGTGAGCTATGACACTACAGCACTCTACCCAGGGCAATAGCTTGAGACTCTTGTCTCAAAATAAATAAATAAATAAAACACAAAATTAACCCCTCCCCCCAAAAAATGAATCAATTCATTCAAGGTTCTTAAAACTCTGCTCTGCTTAGCATTCTCCAGTGCAACTTTGTCATGCATGGGACCTCCCAACTCCTAATTAATTGGGGGACTCAAAGTTTCTCTCTGTGAGGACTTTAACCAAACTGAAGATCCAGGTTGCCACCATCCTTATAACCTTAAGCAGAGGTGCCAACGCTTGCTCTATGCCAAACAGACCAGTGACTGTCCAGTCCTGCCACTTGCTGAGTTTGTGGGCTCTGAGTCTCAGTTTTTCTCCTTGAGAAGGCAGGAATGATAATGAGAGCTGCTTTGCAGGGGTCATTGTAAGTTCTAGAAAGATATAAAGTGCCTAGCGCCACATCTGGGTATTATTGTTAACATTCTTTATGGAGTCAGAACAAGTAGTTGAAAAAGGAAAAAAAAAAAAAAAAAAAAAAAACAGTTATTTCCTCTGTGTAACAATAAAACGAACATTTTCACTGAATTTGTCAATCAATTCCTTGGAGTGTATATAGAAATAGCCTTCATGAAGGCGTTTAAAGAACATCTCACGATGTGTTTCTGTAAATCTACTCAATTAATAATCTCTTGAGTGTGGTTTACACTTCTTTCCATGTACCTTTACAGTCCAAGCATGTGGATGATGCTGCACTTACAAAAAGCCGTGTACAGGTCTCATTAGCCAATAGCTACTCTGAAACTCTTGACATGCCAGCCTGTGTCGGGATATCGCTATTGTATTGAACTACTTGCCAGAAAACGGTCTTGGAATCTTACCAAGGACATCTATTCTTGATAGAATCTGCAATTTTAATAATAACTCAAGTCAATACAGTTTTGATAAGGTAAAAATCATCTTATCAAAGAAGCATATATCTCTTGAGTGTCTGTTCTTTGCAGGCTTGGCTGGGGCTGAGGTTACAAGGGAAGGCAGACCAGAAAGGGTCCTGTCTTATCAAACTAACAGTCTAGAGCAGGGGTGAGGAAACTTTTTCTGTAAAGGGATAGATAGTATACATATAAGGTCCTGTGGGCTCTATGAAAGCAGCCACAGGCAATAGGTAAAGCAGCCACAGATAAAGGAATTTGTATGGCTAGTTCCAATAAAACTTTATGAAAACAAGTGATAGCCTGTAGTTTCCTGATTCCTGGTCTAGAGGAAGAGAAAAAAAATTGCAGGTGGATATGTGTGTATATACATACGTGTATGAGTGTGCATAAGTTCAAAGTGCAATAAGTGCCTTGAAGGGAAAGTCAAGGGTACTACAAGTACTGCTGGCAGCAGATCACTCAGGGGTTGAGGAAGGCTTGTTTGAGACCCAAAGTCTGAGTAAGAGTTGAGCAGGTGAAGAAAAGGAAGAAGAGCTTCCTGCCAGGTATAAGGAACAACCTGTAAAATGGTCCTGAGGTGGAAAGGGAGTGTGGCTTTTTGTCTGAACTAAGAGAAGGGCAGTGATTCTGGAGCCCAGAGGCATGGGACACCTGGCAGAGCTGAGGCCAGAGAAGTCATCAGCAGCTGAGCATGCAGGGTAGAGGTTTTGAAGGTTGTGGTCTTTGTCCTAAGAGTAATGGAAAAGTGTTTAGATTCTCGTATTGTGAAGACTATTCTAGTTATAGAAGAACAGATTGCACAGGGGGCAGCCTGGATATAGGGGTCTAGCTGGCAGGTCACCAGGGAAGGCAGGGTGAGGAGGAGGGGGATTGGACCAGGAAGACAAGAGTGGAGTGGATTTGGAAAAAAAGGTTTTGGAGTGGATTGGAAAAAAATATTTAAAAGGCAAAACCAAAGCAGAGAGTTTGGCCAGAGAAGGAACAGTGGAGGAGGAAAGGCTCAGGTCCCTGTGCAGCCCTCCCTCGGGGGTCACTGAACCTCTGCCCTGCTGGCACATGCTAGGTGTTCTCCTATGTTTTTTGGCAACACCCAGGCTTTGTGAGACACAGGGTACTATGTACATTTATGAATGAAGAACTGAAGCTCAGAGAGGTCCTGTGACTTGCCTGAGGTCACCCAGCTCATAAATGATGGAGCTAGTAACTTGAATCCCATTCTGATGGCTCTAAGCATAGGGTTCTGGCCTACTCCATCACAGCTGACCCTGGTGCTGGTTAGAGGCTTCTGTTCTCCTGGCCCAAGATCTCAGAAGCTTCTCCATTCTGTTTGGGAGGGCCCTTCACATTGCTCAGGTGTCTCTAGCATGGCCCTGGGTTTTGAGCTGCTTTTCCAACACTACCTCTTCTCCTAATACAAAGGATTTGTTTTTTCCTCCATCTACACCCCCAGCTGAGCACAGCACAGTTTATGAAGCCCTTCTGTTTCTTTCTTTTCTTTCTTTTTCTTTCTTTCTTTTTTTTTTTTTTTTTTTTTTTTTTTTGAGACAGGAGTCTTAGTATGTCACCTTTGGTAGAGTGCTGTGGCATCACAGCTCACAGCAACCTCCAACTCTTGGGCTTAAGCTATTCTCTTACCTCAGCCTCCCACATAGCTGGGACTATAGGCACCTGCCACAATGCCCAGCTATTTTTTGGTTGTAGTTGTCATGTAGTTTGCAGGCCCGGGCTGGGTTCGAACTCGCCAGCTCTGGCTGGCGCCCTAGCCGCTAAGCTACAGGTGCCAAACATATGGAGCCCTTTTCTATTGTATCTATTAAGTTACACGACTTGACATTCCCCAAGCCCATGAGATTAAGTTCTCAGAATACCATGCCTGTGGCTTGGCCATCACTTGAATTTTCTTACTAGAAACAGCTATGGCCCACCACCTTTCACAAGCTGTCCCTCCAGAAGTACAGTCTCAGGGCTCTCAGGATTCCAGCTGTCCCCCTACAGCTGGCCATCTTCTAGAAAGGCAAGGGGGCCTCACTGAGGGGGAAGCCCCAGATGCTGTTTGAGGGGTGAAGGGCCTGCCAGAATAGGCTGGGCTGTGAGACAGGTGGAGGCTACAGGGAACAGAGCTGTGGCCCAAGCTCCAGAAGTGGCTCCAGCGCTGTTGAGCCCCCTCTTGGCCATGCCACCTGCCTCTCAGAGCTGTGACCTCATCTGTGAAGAGGGCCTGTTAGCTGGATATACCTGATGCACAGTGGGTGCCAAGTAAACATTACCTTACCGCCTTCTCTTCTGCCCCTGGAGGCTGTTTCCCACTAGTCTCTCTCCCCTGGGTTCTGGGTGGGTAGGTAACCCACAGGGACGCAGCCATGAGGGTCCTGGCAGCCAGCTTGCTCCCAGCAAGGCCTCTGCAGTTCTAGAACTCCATCTGTGGTCAGCAGTCCGCTGCACTGCCTCTCTACCTCCGCCTTTCCTGGTCTGACTTGCTTCTGCAACGCCCCCCCCACCCCCACTCTCTCCCTCTCTTTTCCCTCTGAGGTCTCTGGTATCTGTATGTCAGGCTCTGTCTGTCCAACCACTTCCTACTGCCCTTGTCCATCTCTAGCTTCTGAGGCTTTCTTCTGTGTCTCAGACTTTCTCCCTGGGCGGTGTGTGGTATGAGTGGCTGTGTACACGGGCGCACCCTGGTGTACATGTCTGTGTGTGTGGCTGGCTGTGATGTGTGTGCCTGTCCCCCGCTGCTGCCAGGTCCCCCTTTCTGTCTCCCTAGTCAGGAGGCCAAGCTGGCTCGCAGGGTCGGGATGAGATCATGCAGCAAGGGAGCTTGGAGCGGGGCTTTGTCAGGGGAACTGGCGGTGAGCCGGCCGTGAAGCAGGAAAGTGTGTGTGTGTGTGTGTGTGTGTGTGTGTGTGTGTGTGTGTGTGTGTGTGTGTGTCCGCGCGCGCGCGTGTCCTAAGCGAGCGCGGGAGGGAGCGCACGCAGCCACTGCAGCACCGCCAGGCAGGCGGCTCCACGCGGCCCGGCCGCCCAGCCCCCAGCTCTTTGTTCTGGCGCAGCCTTTAGCCTTGGTGCGCGCACACGGGAGCACGCACGGGAGCACGCGCGCGAGCGCAGGCCGGCCCTTCCTCCTCTCGAGGCTCCCTCCCCCGAGTCAGTAGGAAAGGTCACCCGCCCAGCTGCTGCGCACCTTGGTGCTCTCCTGGCTGTGCCCGGGCCGAAGCTTGTCCCCGCCCCCACCGGTCGCGCCAGCCCTTAGCGTCTTGGCAGGCAGCAGCGACAAGTCAGACAAGTCAGCCTCCTGGGCACCAAGTGGCCCCACGCCTGCTGGAGATGTGGGCACCATGCAGTCACCATGTCGAGGTCCCCAAGAGCCTTCTGCATGCCTCAGCGACAGTCCAGGCTTGAAGAAATCTGTGTCTCCTCAGCTGACCCCGTGAGCAGCAGCAGCAGCAGCAGCAGTAGTGTGTTAAAATAATAGGCTAGGCAATGTCCCCAGAGAAGGAGGGACCTGCCCCAAGGCCCAGGAGGCAGGAGCAGAAATAGGAGAGCCTGAGGGCCCCACTGCTTTTCCTAGTGCCCTTCTTGACCCCCTGAGGTGGGCCAGTGATGGCTCTGCACTCCCATCTGGATGCTCTTGATGGAGTCAACTGTTGAGAGAGCAGCCAGTGCAGAAGGGACCGGAAACTTCCCCAGAGCGGCCTGAGCAAGGCCTCCAGCAGGCATTTGCAGAAGGGACCGTGGTGCTTGGGAGAGTGGTCAGGGCTGGAAGGGGCAGGTTCTGCCCTGACTGAGGAAGAGGTCAGCCTTCCTTAGGGATGAGTGGAGGGTGCTTGTCAGAGCACACAGACTGGCTGCAGACATCTGAGGTCCATTGCTCAGTGTGTGTGTGTTTTTTTAATACATATCAGTTGCAAACATTTGCTCCTTGGGAAATCCGTACTATGGAGTCAAATACCTGGCATCCTTCGGGAATCTTGGACCTACATCCCCTTAAGTGGCTGGGCAGCTAACCTTTTGGACAAATGCTGTGCCCTTCCCCCATCTCCCTCCTATCATATACCCATTTTCTTTCCCACAGTTGGAAACCAGCCTTGTGGTATGTATTTCTCACCTCCCATCTCAACACAGCAGCCTGAGCCCCTGGACACAAGCAAAGTGGATCACTTGCTTTGTGTCCACATCTGCTTAGTCTGGTTTTCCTGACGTGCTGATAGTCCCCACGGAACCTACAGCCATAGGGAGTGTCAGCAGATCACAGAAGAGGACTAAGGAAGTCCCTGGGACCCCAGCCAGCCTGGAAGGGAAAGAATTAGGAATGTGATGGGCCCCTGCCTCCCGTCTCTGCCTGTGGCCTCCAGCCCATGGAAGAGAGGCGTTGAGGAGATTTTGGGTGCCAGGGGACTTCTGTAGCAACCTATGCTGCTGCCCCAAGGCCCAAAGAACAACCCTGACCCCATGGGCCATGGAGTGAGTGTTCCTCCTTTGTCAGAGACCAATTAGGTCATTTCTAGCTCTTCTATTCAGGACTCCTTAAGCCAGGGGAAGACAGGTCATAAACCATCGTTTCTCTCTGTCTTTGAAAGCAGGTCTCCTTGCTCCCACCTGGCTGAATGCAGGATTCTCAGACCCCACAGGGATCTCTCTCTCTTGGTGGCTTGACTGATATCTCTACCTTCACGCCTTTCCCATGGCCATTCTCCACCCGTCTTTGCCTCTGCCAGCCCCAGAGCATGCAGCCGCCTTCCCGTCACCAGGGAGGACAAATGGCCCCATTCAGGGACACCCTGCCAGAGCTGTCTCTCTAAGACAAAGCTGTGCGCAGCTCTGCGTGAAAAACGGCTCACAGCCGCCCAGCGAGCAGGCTGGATTGGTGGGTGCAAATTGCAGGGGATTTGTTAACGGCTGCCAGCTCCCCAGAGACAGCAGGCAGGCAGGCCCTTGCCCTTGAAATACCAAGCTGCCTGGCAGGCTGGGGCACCTTTTCAAGGCCAGGGACAGACTTCCTCTTGGACACCAGCCCCCACCCCCATGTCTGAGCTCAGCAGAGCTGGGATGTGGGGGAGGGACCTGGCTTCCTTCCTCCTGCTGGGCTGTCTCCACTGCTGCTGGTCAGTTCTCCCTAGAGAGGGTTCTGGCTTTCATCACCGGGGCCTGGAGACTGACCACCCACCTCCTGCCTATTCACTGCTATGGAAGAGGCCTTTGGGTCCCTTATCAGCATGCCCATTTGTAGAAGAAGAAACTGAGGTTCTGGGAGAGAAGAGAGAGACCTAGGTCTCATGGCTACACTGCTGGAAGCAGGATTTGCTCAGATCTAGAGCACATGGAACCACTAGCCTCTGAGTAACCCCCCATAGGTGGGTTGTCCTGGGCCAGTGACCTCAGGCTCCCAGCCCCCTCCCCCAGCTCCCTGAGGGATGAAGCTTGGATCTGGTGGCCTCACTCTGCTCTTAGAGAAAAGGGACAGTGGGAGGAGCCCACATAACAGGATTTGTGGACACAGTGTTCCCAGGCCAAGGAATTGGGGGGAGGAGTAGTAGCTGTGATGGTCTCTGGGGTACCAGGAAAGAGCATTGGGGAGGAGCTGTGCCACGCCTAGACTGAGAGAGGGCAGTTGTGGACACAGCTTCCTGGCCCAGGAAGAGGGGGCTGCGTATTTCAATGACTACAGCCATTAAAAAACAAGGTCTTCAAAGAATTATTACTATGCAGAAATGCTTGTGACATAATATTAGCTTTTAGAAAGGTAACAAAGTAGTGTATACTCACTGTGATCCAAACCAGGTACAGAAACAAAATGCACACGTATTAAGGCACAGAAAACAGAAAGGAATATACCACAATGTCAATTTGCAAGTAATGGCTCTGTCTGGATAGGGATGTGTGTGGCAGTTTGCCTCGTTTCCCACATTTTCTGCAGGGTACACGTGTATTCTGTTTTTAGGCAGAAGCTGCAATGGTGTTTGAGGCTTTCTTGTGGGTTTTCTTCAGAGTTGGGTTGGGTTTGGCAGGAGTGGGGTGAGACAAGAGAACTCGCTGCTCCTGGCTGGCTCGTGGATTCCCTGGCACGGCCCTCTCAGGTTCCCTGAGAGCCCCAGGGACAGGCCTCTGCGTGTTGGGAGGCTACTCTGCCTGTCTCTGTCTCATCTGTGGGATTAGCTCATCCCTGCCTGTCCCCCACACACAATGCTGAGGTATGCAAGGACACCTTGAGCCCAGCCAGTAGGCATCTGCTTTCTGGGACTGTCCAAAATGAGAGAGGACTCTAGGGAGTGGACCTCTCTAAAAATGGGTCTGCTTGTCTCACCCAGACCCTAGCAGCCCAAGTCCAGAGCCCCACCTGGGAAAACACACACACACACATCCCCCAACACCTGGTGGGGACAGAGGATCTGCTAAGTGAGCAGGGGTGAGGCTTAAGAAGGCTGTGGGAGGGGGTGGCTGTGGGAGGCATTGCAGCCAAATGCTGTGTGTCCAAGCTCAGGTTAGTGCACAGTATACGTCATTTCTTCCGCAGGATCCCAGAAAACACCAGTAGAGAAGTGGTAGGAATGAGGCAGGGAAGGGAAGGCAGTCAATGAAAAGAGTAGTTGTTGAGCACATTATCTGCTGTGGGCACCTAGGGCTCAGTCCTGCAGCGAGAACATGCCCCTCAGCTGCCTGACACCGGAGGAGGAGATGGAGGAATTTCCCTACCATCTTTTCACCATTACTGGTTGAGGACTGCTTGGGGTGGGCATCAGGGCAGAAAAACCCTCCTCGTATTTAGCTCCTAGGAGGTCAAAAGCTGCCCAGGCAGAGTCTGGGTGCGCACAGTAAGTAGAGGGTAGGCCAGGTGTGGTGACTCACGCCTATAATCCTAGCGCTCTGGGAGGCTGAGGGTGGATTACCTAAGCTCACAAGTTCAAGACTGGACTGAGCCAGAACGAGACCTCATCTCTAAAAATAGCCGGGCATTGTGGCGGGCACCTATAGTCCCAGCTACTTGGGAGGCTGAGGCAAGACAATCACTTGAGCCCAAGAGTTTGAGGTAGCTGTGAGCTGTGATGCCACAGCACTTTTCCCGGAGCAATAAAGTGAGGCTCTGTCTCAAAAAAAAAAGCAGAGGGTGCACAGAGGAGGCACCCCTGGTACCTACAACAACAAGGTGCTTTCCATGTGTCAGTCACAGGCACCCCACTGTCATCTCTGCCATATCTCAGTTCCACTCATGTTATGATTGTATTCTTAGTATTTTTAAAAGGAAAATTTCTGTCACTGCCGTAAATGGCAGGTCAGAAACTACCCCTTGCCCCGTTCAGAAACTGCCAAAATAAAGACAATGGAAATCATGCCCTGTCTCCAAGGTCAGCTACTGGTGCCTGCCCAACAGCTGGAGCCTGGGCCTGTTCTCTGCCAGTTAAAAAGGGAGGTGAGGGGTTTTAGGAAAGGGTTAAAGGCCAGTAAGCACCAAACTGAAACTCTCCTCTTAGAAATACAACATCCCAGAGACAGGAAGACAGCGGATGTTGTGATGGCTTACATCATACTGGGACCCATGACCACCTAAGCCTTCCTGTGGGCTACGTTACCTAGTCCACATTTGAGGATGCTCTTGGGTAAGACTGGGCCCTGCCCAGCATTGGGTTCTTCTTCAGTCTGATATACTTACACTGTTTCTGTCCCTTCATGGCTACAGGAAGAATAATGAGGCCCCAGGTTTGAGGATGCCTCTCAAAATCAAAAGTAATTAAAGTGGAATTTTAAGGGCAAGGAATGATTAGCTTCTTGCACCAGGCCTGCCCCACACTGAGCACAGGACCTACAAACACACATAAGTGCAAAACACTCCTTGCTCTCGTGGTGTGGAATAAATGAGCAGGCACATTCTGTGGGTAAGAGATGATAGCAGTCCTGTACCTCCACAGCCCTACGAAACTCTAAGGTGAGATCATTCCCATTCTGAGAAAGAAGCTGAGGCTCTGAGAGGTAGGGAAGAGGGCTCACCCAGTGCAGAAGTGAAACTAGAGCCCTACCCAGGCCATCCCTGCTTCTCTGCAGGTTGCCAAGGAAGCAGTGGTGTCCCTAAAGAGCTGGACCAGCATCTCTGAAGATGCAGGGCCACAGGGTTGCCACCCTACAGGCCCCATGGTTATCACTGTGCAAGCACAGAGCTGTCTTTCTGAGCTATCCTGCATCTGCCTTCAACTGCCAAACCCAAAGGTGCATCCAGGACAGAGCTGCTGCCAAAACAGTGCCCCTACCACTGCTCTGGGGTGCCCTGAGGATGCCATGGCATCTGAGAAATTAATAAAGCCATCGGCAGCAATTAATTCTGCAGAGGAAAGAGCCAGGTAAGAGGATTAAGGAAGCCAGAGCTTTGGTTTTAAGATGGAGCTTAGCAGTCTCGCCCCCAGAGAAGGGATTTCAGGGGATTCGAGGGTGTGAGAGTGAAATGGAGCAAGGCCTTGGCAGAAGGCGGGTGGGTAGGTTGTGGAACTGTTTTAGCAAGCATTGCAAGCCACGGCCTTGAAAATACATTCTGGGTTAGACAGGCAAGTAGGCATTAACGATGGTATGGGTATCATTGGTCTTTCCTATTTAAATGTATAGGGCCAGGGCAAGTCAGGAAAAGGTGTGTGGATTTTTAAAAAAGAGCTAATTTCTAGCCCCTTTCAATCATGATACAGCCAACATGTGGTCAGCATTTTCTCTCTAATAGACACTGCCTTGCGCATCTATGAACTCACCTATGGCATGTGATCCAAGGTACTCACAGCTGCCCCTTTTTCACAGGCGAGGAAACAGATTTAGAAAGATTCGGCAATTTGACCAGGGCTACCTGGCCAAAAAGAGCAGAATGTGTGATTCAAACAAGAATATCTGACCACAGAGCCATCACCTACCCCCTGCTCTCTATGAACAGGTTAAAATGGGTTTGTGGGAGAGGCATGTTAATGACTTAAGAGCTCTCAAGATCACCTACATGGCTTGCCGGTGGAGGTATTAAGTATTTGACAATGATTTGTCCTTGGTAAGTTAACCACACTCCCATCTTTGAGCTCATTCAACACTCATAGTCCTATGGATGATGATAGCAGAGAGCCTGTTTGGACCCAATTTCAAATATTTTCTCCAGAAACTATTCAGTTGTTTCATACAGAAGAGCAGTGGTTAAAAGCACAGGGGACTTTGGAGCAGCCTGCCTGTGAATCTCACTTAGCCCTCGACTCTTTTTTTTGTTTGTTTTGTTTTTTTGTAGAGACAGAGTCTTACTGTACCGCCCTCGGGTAGAGTGCCGTGATGTCACACGGCTCACAGCAACCTCCAACCCCTGGGCTTATGCGATTCTCTTGCCTCAGCCTCCCAAGCAGCTGGGACTACAGGTGCCCGCCACAATGCCCGGCTATTTTTTTGTTGCAGTTTGGCCGGGGCTAAGTTTGTACCCGCCACCCTCAGCATATGGGGCCGGTGCCCTACTCACTGAGCCACAGGCGCTGCCCAGCCCTCGACTCTTCAGCTGAGTGACCTTGGAAGAGTCACTGAACTTCTCTGTGCCATGGTTTCCTCATTTGATAAAAGGGGGTCATAATAATGCCTACACCTTAGGCATTAAGTTAGTTAACATATATAACAGTGCCTGGAACAGGGTGTGTCTGTAGCAAGTGCTGTATGTGTGTTAGCAATTTTATTCCAGTGTATTGACATCCAGACTCTCTTGGGATGCCCCTCATACCTAGAGATAGCATAGAACCCAGAGTCTGGAAAATATAGAACTTGTATATGTAGATAGGGCCAATATAAAATGCCAGCCATACCACCCCCAAAGAGGTAGGAGATGAGTGGGAACCCGTTAACTTGTGTAAGATTAACAACAGAGGTTTAAATAGGGTCTCCAAGACAGCTGAAGTTTAGATGGGGTTAAGAACACATCTCCCTTCCCCCAGGAAGGCTGAGTCCCATTGGGAGACAGGCGTCCTGCTGGGTGGACAGTGGAGAACTGGCTGAGGAAGGCTAGACAGGGCACACAGCATCCTGTCTGGGTCTCAGGCAAGGGAAGTTTGAGGGCCTCTATCTCATTAAGTCTTCCCAGGAACTCTTCCCAAAATTCTTTAAAGATTGGTAGGAGGGGCTAGGTGCAGTGGCTCACACCTGATCCTAGCACTCTGGGAGGCTGATGTGGGTGGATCGCTTGAGCTCAGGTGTTTGAGACCAACTTAAGCAAGAGTGAGACCCTGTCTCTACTAAAAACAGAAAAACTTTCCGGGCATTGTGGTGGTCTCCTGTAATCCCAGCTACTTGGGAGGCTGAAGTCAGGAGGCTCTCTTGAGCCCAAGAGACTGAAGTTGCTATGAGCTATGACAGCATGGCACTCTAACCCAGGATAACAAAGTCTGTCTCAAGAGAAAAAGATTGGTAGAAGGAAGAAAAGTAACTTACAAAGTATTGAGCTCCTGGTTCACGCCAGGCACTACTGTGCTGGGTGTTTCGCTGATCCTCGTGACAACCCACTCCATGGAGTGGGAAACTGACACTCAAGGAGATTTACTCGTTTACCCAAAGCAGATTGAATCCTTTGTGTCAAGAGGTAAGGACGAGTGGATATATGGCTCTGGACAGATGGACGTTTAGATCCTTGACTCTGAAGAGAAAAAGGAAGAAGCAAGAGAGTGGGGAGGAGGGTTGTGGACCTAGGCCTGCTTCAGCTGCTAGTGCACTGCTCCGTTTGCTCCTCCTCCCTCCCTGCAATCAGATTTTTTGTGGGTGTGCCCCTCATCTGTCCCCAGGGCCATCTGGCATATGGGGGCAGGGAGGAAGGCCCAGGCCAACAGACCCCTGTCATCTTGCCCCAGGTGTTGTGCCAGGTCAGAGTGAAGGCACTAGACCCGGAGAAGACCCCCAGCTCCTCATCACTTCCACCCTAGAGTGAGGGTCAGCTAGCTTCTGGGATAGGGCTGGTCTTAGGACAGGTAGAGCCCAGGCCTGGAAACCAGAGTCTGGTCAGCCTAAAGAAGGGTTTCAAGCTCAGTCTTCAGGATCAGGCTGACGTCGGCTCAGCTCAGTTCCATGCTATATGTGACTCTGGCCTCATCTCCCAGCCTCTTATGAGATGACAGGCACTAACTACATAACACAAACCATCATAACGGCTTTACACATGATAGTTCTGATTATGAAGCCTTGCTTTGTAGTTCAGGCTCAGAAACCTCCTTGCCATGTGACTATACAAACCACTTCACTTCTCTTAGCTTGGGGTCCAGCAGATCTAGAATCCAGGTCTCTTGGCTAGAGCAGCAGCAATCCTGTTTCCATGGCAACCCAGTAGTCTCTCAAGGGACCATCTGGATCGCATCACCGAGGCAAGGTGCTGCCCAGGCAACCAGGTGTTTGTGTTTTTCAGTGGAAGCTCTGCAAAGTGGTAATTCCCCTCACTGGGGACAGGGCGGTGGCCAGGCAGGTGGCTGGAGGGAATCAGAGCTTCCTTGGCCTTGCTAGCTAGCTGCCTTTGCTGTTCCTGGGCCCAAAGAGAAACAAAACCCAAAGCTTTCTTTGAAGGGTTATTAACACTTGATTCATTATATTCCTAGGAACATTTTCTGGCTTGTTGGGGCTGGCCAGGTGGAAAACACTGCCTGGGGTTGGATTCCTATAGGGAATTCCAAAGGACCCAGTCTCACCTGTTTGGGATGAAGAGACACTATTGTCTTTGGCAGGAAACCGGAATTACTGGGGAGAAACATTAGGAGTCTGCCTTTCAAGCAGGCACATAATTAGAATGACGGCAGACGCTCAGTGCACAGGATGAGCTAAATTCACCCTTTGACATAAGTGCATGGGTGCCTATTAGTGCAGACTATGCAATGGGCACTTAAGTAACCCTCAAGAGGGTCTGTACTCTCGGGGAGCTCACGGACACAGGCCCAGACCCAGCAGACATGCTTACGAAAAAGATGGTTTTCATAGACCCCTGTGGCAGAGTGGGGAAGCAGAGAAGGGGTGATTTAGATGTCCAGGTGCCAGCCATTGCTAGGAGGAAGTTTCCAACCTAGACTGGATTGGGACGGTCCAGGGATAGCCATCTGCCATCACTCTACATAGCTGAGCTCATGGGCTCTTAGAACAGCCTACAGCAGAGAGCTTCGGTCCTCTGATTCCAGTTGAGGAAACAGGTTCAGAAAGGGCAAGTCGAATGCCCAGTGTTGCACAGCTGGGGAGGGGCCAGGCTGCGGATGCGCAGTGGAATGGGAGTCTGCCTTTCAAATGGGCACATACTCAGAAAGATGACAGAAATTCAGAACTGGGTGGTGTATCCTATGGGGGATGCTGCCCTCCTATATTGCTTGTCCCAGGAGGTCCAGTCTGTCTGTCTCTCTATTTCCTTCTCTTTCTACCACCTTCCTCTCTTTCACCTTCTCCTTTTCTCTTTTTTCCTTTTCTTCTCTTCCCTTCCTTTCCTGTCTCGCTCCCCTTTCCCCTTGGGACCACTAGCTACTGTTTAGCTCTGCCCAGGAGCCACCTACCACCCCTTGGTCTAGGCCACGAGCACACACTGCCCTGTCCTAGCCTGGACTGCAGCCCCCAAAATGCCTGCTGCTGTCCTGCTGCTCTGTGGCCCCAGCCCACCATGCACCCGCAGCCGAGGCACTGACATTCCTGCCTATATTCCCATTTACCATTTCCTCCAGCCCCTGTGTGGTCTTGAGCCCACTCTCAGATGTGTGTCCCAGATGTTTAGAATCACTTCCTGCCAATTAAGTGTCTGCTGGGAGGCGAGGGGCCCGCCTGTGTGCAAGGCCGTGTCTGTGCAAAAGGGGCTTGGAAGAGAAAAAATGGGAACTTGCCCTCCCCAAGCACAGACGGCGGGAAATTAAGCTCTCCAGGGAAGCCAGCGCTGTGAAGTGTGGTGGAGGTGCCCGGGTGCTTGCTCGTGCGCTTGTGTGGCAGTGTGAGGAAGCACGGGCACCTAGTGGTCTCCAAGGAGAGTTTCTTGTGCCCACTCCCTGGGACAGGGCCTCTGTTTAGGTTCTCCCACTCCAAATGGAAAGAGAACAGTGGGAGGAGAAAAAAGAAGAGAAAGGGGCTTCGCCTCTACAGAAGGAGGGAAAGGGGGTGTTGAGGTGGCCCCATGAATCAAGGGTCTAGGTCCAGGTCTCCTCCAAGTGCACTGGTCTCCAGATTGGGTCAAGGCTAGGTTTCAAGGTTCTGGTCCCAGGGTTCCTCCTTGTGTGGAAAGGGCCACTGTAGCTCAGTGTCAGACACACACATCCACACAGCTAGGCAGGTGACACAAAGATTGCATCTCAGCTGAAGATAAAGTAGAGGGTCGGGAGGGCCAGAGCACCCAGCCCCCACCACGGGGGCAGCCACTGTGCAGGTGCCCCTCGAGCTGCCAGCACTCCTGAATCTGCAGGAAATCTGATGTTTTTATTGTTGTCAGCCGCCTCTTTCAGGCCCTGTGCTGATCCAGTGTGGCTCTCAGGTAGCCAGTAGAGGCATTGGAACTGATACCATTTGGGGGACAAGGTGGGGACAGATGGACCCAAAACCAATGGGAAGAGGAGGTTGAGTCTATAGAAAATTTAGTGAAGGTTGGCTGCCCTGGGCTTGCATCCTGCTTGCCTGCTTTTGAGCTGCGCGTCTTTAGGGAACTCATCTACCCTCTCAGAGCTTTAGCTATTGCAGCAGGAAATGGGGCTGACCATACTCCCTCCCAGGCTTGTTTGTGTCGAGGATTAAATGGAACGATATGGGGAAAACCATGCCCTGTGTGTAATGAAAACTCAGCGTCTGCTTGTTACATTCCATTGACTGAGATATAGTAGGTGGGTGCATAGTGCCGCCCCCAAAAAAATCACTTCTGAGAGAAAGAAGACTCCAATGGTAAGGAGGATACTGTGGGTTGGACACGAAGGAGGAAGCAGGATAGTGCTGTTTTGGAGATCACTAGGTATGTAGTAAGTCCTAAGATTACTGGTAACAGTAATGTGTTGTTGTTACTGTTACTCTCTAACACAAATGTCAGAGGGCTTTTCAGGTCACCTGGCCCAACCCCTAATTTTTATCTGAGAAGAGACTGTTCCAGAGAGGTGGTGCAGTCTTCCCAGTATCCCTCACCACACCAGGAGCAAGGCTGGCCCAGTTTAATGCTTATCACTGATATTCTCCCCATTACCACTGGTACTGTTATTTCTATTGCTGCTGTTGCTATTACTGCCACTGGCTTATAACTTCAAATACTATCACTATTCTGCTACTACTCCCAATCAGTTAAGAAGTTAACTTTTATCGAGTCCTTATGGTGCTCCAGACACTGGGCCAAGTCTTGCACAAACATCCTCTCCTTTCATCCTTATGAAGATATTAAGAAGCAGCTGAGGCTCAGAGGGGTCAGTTACTTGCTCTAAGCCACCCAGCTAGCAAGTGGCAGGGCTTGAATTGAGACCTCGCACACCTGGGTTTGGTCAGACCAGAGGAGGCCTGCTGAAGCCCCTGGTGTGTGGAGCCTGGAGCAAAGCTGCTTGGAAACAGCCTGGCAGGTGGCCTCCTGTGTGGAGGGATCTCAGCATCTCTGTTCTGCCTTGCATTGTGAGACTTGAAATTCCCCTGTGGAACTCACTTTCTTGGATGAGAATACTTTTCTGTTTGTTAGTTTAGTTCATTTTCTGTGTCACCTGACCATAGCAGGACATGGGTGGGGCAGTGAGGCCAGGTCCCAGCCCCAGGCAGTTCCGGCTTTCTTGGCAAGCTGGTGCCCCCAGGCTTGGCCCTTCACCTCCCGATGGTGAGATCTTGTATCTGAAGCTTCCAGCTCAAAGCTTTGCAAAGAGTGGATTTCTCCTGCCCTTGTGTCTGGGAGGTTAGTAGGCAGAGGTGGGGTGTGTCAGTGCCCCAAAAGTGCCCCTGCAACTCTGAGGAGACCATGGCAAAAGTTGAAGTATGACTCTCTTGCAGATGAGGTGTCCAGGTCACCAATGGCAGGAAACCAGCATAGTATCTGGAAAGATTTGGAATTTAGAGTTGAAAGGTCAACCTTCCATTCAGCAAGCATTTATTGAGCACCATTGGGTCTCAGGCCCTGTGCTGGGCACTTGGATGTAATGTGAGTGAGGTAGGCATCGTCTTTGCCCTTTAGGAGGTCAAAGTTCCATGGGGAGGACAGATTCTCCAAAAAGGCAACCTCTGTGACAATGATGTAATTGTCCTCGACATGGTTTAGGAGGCCTTGAAGCTGGGAGCTTAGGGAAGGCTTTCCTTAGGAAATGACCCTTGCCATGAGGCTCCAAAAGGCAAAACTGCCCAAAGGTGAGGGCACTGAAAGGCATGCTAGGTGGAGGGGAAGAGCACAGGGAAAGGCTCCGGGTGCAGAAGGAAGGTGAGTTCAAATCCCCTCTCTGCTTCTCCTGACTTGATGTCCAAGATGCATCACTTTGAGCCTCTGTTTCCTCATCTGTAGAATGGGAATAGCACCACCTGCTCCCAGGATTCCAGGCATCCAAGAGGTTAAGGGACATAAGGATGCTGGAGCCTAGGACTTGTTGCACGATTGCCTGGGGAATCCAGGATCTGCCTCTTGGCTTCCAACCACCCCCGGCACCAGGGCCTCTGTCAGTACAGGTTGTTCCTCAGTGCAATTAGGTAATTAGGCCAAATTCAATTACACAGCACACTCCCAGGTCTGTCTGGGGCCCTCCAGGGACATGGGCCCCCCCCCTTGTTGGGGGGGGGTGCAGCAGGAGCACTGGCTTGGTTCCCAGGGCTGCTTCTCCCTACCAGGCTTCCCGGAACATTGCTTGTGGCACTGCTGGGGAAACTGAGGCATGGAGAGGCAGCACTGCTTGTCCCACGTCTTAGTCTGCTCAGGGTGATATAAGAAAATATTGGATAATTCTATAAACAAATTTATTGCTCACAGTTCTGGAGGTAAGATCAAGGCACCAGCAGATTCACTGTCCCGTGGGGCCTCATTCCAGGTGGATGGCACTTCTTGCTTCATCCTTACATAGCAGAAGGGGCAAAAGGGCTTCTTCAGACATCTTTTGTAATCTTTTACGAATCCATTTATGAGGGTGGAGCCCTCATGATCAAATCACCTGCCAAGTCCCCTCCTCTTAATGCCATCACCCCAGGTATGAGATTTCAAGACATAAATTTAGGAGGGACACAACTATTCAGCCCACAGTAGCCCCAAACCATAGCATCCCCAAGGTTGAGATCCCCACAGCTGATCTTTTCCCCTCTATGAATGCCCTAAACCAGGCTGTTGGCTTGCCCTCCCTTTCAAATTCCTCAGGGAATCTTGTCTCCTTATATCTCTGGAAAAGCCTAAATATTGGTGGGTAGGTGAGAGTGGGAGGTTCAGCTTCCCTGCTACCCCTGGATTAGTAGTGGTTTCCCCCTCCAGATGTAAGCTGGCACCCAGCTATAGCCCAGCACTTTTACTGTAGGAGGGTCTTTGAAGATAAGAAGGTCTCCAGTAAAGTGGGGCAAACCAAGGTTTATATATGCCTTTAAGGGACTTGCCAGGGGCATCAGACAAGACCAGCTCAGGTTGGCCTGGCATGGCAGCTCATACCTGTAATCCTAATAGTCCTCTGGGAAGATTACTTGAGGTCAGGAGTTTGAGACTAGCAAACTATCTCTGCTAAAAATAGAAAAATGAACTGGGCATTGTGGGTGCCAGTAGTCCCAGCTACTCGGAAGGCTGAGGCAGGAAGATCGTTACAGCCCAGGAGTTTAAGGTTGCAGTGAGCCATGATGACATCACTGTACTCTACCCTGCTCTGTCTCAAAAATAAAGAAAGGCAAGAGAATCACTTCAGCCCAATAGTTTGAGGTTGCTGTGAGCTCTGACACCACGGCACTCTACCCAGGGCGACATAGTGAGGCTCTGTCTCAGAAAATAAATAAACAAACAAAGAGCAGCCCAGGTGAAAGGCAGCAGATGGGCCTTCCAGGAGACAAGTTGCAGTACTTCCAGGGACCACATGGACCACATCATTCAAGGCCTTGAATGATAATATAAGGAGCTTGAACTTGAACTTGATCCTGACAGCACTGGGGAGCCATGGAAGGTATTAGACAAGAGAGCAATATGGTCAGATTTGCTGTTTAGAAAACTCCAGCAAGTAGAGGAGGAACCTGGAGGCCAGAGGCAGAGAAAACATGTTAGAGGCTGATGCAGTCAGTTGGCAAGACATGAGTCTGCTGGGGTAGAAGTGTGGGCATGTAGAGGGAGAAAAATGGGTGGTGATGCCTCACCAGTGCATCTTGTCCATGCCCTGCCCTAGGCTGCCCACAGGTTGGGCGTTGGACTCTCAATCAGTGACATGATTTGTTTTATTAAATTTATTTAATTCTAGAATGAAAGTGGCTTTATGGGATTTTTCTTCTAATTATAAAAATAACACATACTATATAAAAGATTTTAAAAAAACCAAAGTTGAAATTCTGCCACCATGGGATAATAACTTCAAATATCCATTAGTCATTTAACATTGATTTGTGGAGCACCTACTGTGTGTCAGGTACAAAACTACCAGAGATATACCAGTAAACTAAGAAGACAAAATCCCTGCCTTTATGGAGCATACAGTCTACTAAAAAGTACACACTTCCAGATAAACTACAAATACATACACAAGAATGGAACCATAGTGGGCCTGCTATGGAACCAGCGTCTTCACCTTAATAGGAATTATGCACATTCCAGGGCTCTTGCCTGACCCACCTGTGTCAGCCTACTCTGGCCTCTACAGGGAATTAGCAGGGGTCAGCTCTAATGACACTTCTTTGGGGGGCCTACCCAGCCAGACTTGGGGAGATGGTGCTCCCAGAAGGAACAAGAGGTATGGCATCTGCAATGGATGTCTCCACTAAGTAGAATACCTGGAGCTCAGAGAGGGACAGCAACTTGCACTTGGGCACACTGCAAGGCACCGAGCCTCTATCTCGGCAGCATCCATCTCAGTTGGGAGTTTCCTGAGCCCCCAGGCCGAGGAGCATGCTATTCTGTGAGCTTAACTCTACAGAACCTGATTTCAACATCAGGCCTCCCACTCCTTGCCCTGCCCTGGCGGCCACCTCTGGATTTTCCCCAGACAGACATTCCTACGTGGCCTGTCTGCTCATGTCCAGAGCCCCCGGAGGTGGGGGACACCTGGAACCACACTGGGGAGTGAAGAAAGCTGATGGGCTGCTGTGGGCCAGGGACAAGGGGCTGAAAGGGAGCAGGCACCTGGGAGAACCTCCTCTCACACAGGAGGGTTGCAAAAGGAGAGAATGGAGGCAGCACCAGGTGATGAAGTTTCCTGGCAAC
The DNA here is from genome assembly GCA_963574355.1 of Loris lydekkerianus. Classification (NCBI taxonomy): domain Eukaryota; kingdom Metazoa; phylum Chordata; class Mammalia; order Primates; family Lorisidae; genus Loris; species Loris lydekkerianus. The sequence goes on from CAUYPK010084138.1 coordinate 68,764, forward strand.
ATTTCATGGGATTGGGAAGTTCCTAAAACAATTCTGTTGCTGCCCAGGACACACTGGAGTGCTTGGGCGTGCTTCTCAACCACCTATCCTATCCTAGCACCCCAAAACCGGAAGGGCTTCAGAAGACATGAGCCTGTCAGTGTGCGAATGCCTCTGCAGCCCTCTACCCTCAGCTTACACACCTCAGATGACAAGGTGCTCACTGCCAGCCCTGGGAAGCCCTAACTGTCAAAACCTCTTTCCCTCTTTTGAGCCCAAATTGGATGCCCCCAGACATCCTCATAATAAATATGAATCCCATGCCATGCTGGAAAAAAGAGGCAGTTGGTGAACAAGAGCCCATTAGAATGGCTGGGCGTGGTGGCTCATGCCTGTAATCCCAGCGTTTTGGGAGGCCAGGGCGGGCAGATTGCCTGACGTTATGAGTTTGAGACCAGCCTGGGCTAGAGTGAGACCACACTTTTAAAAATAGCTGGGTTTTATGGCAGGTGCCTGTAATCCCAGCTACTCAGGAGGCTGAGGCAAGAGAATTACTTGAGCCTAGGTCTGAGGTGCTATGAGCTATGACGCCACAGGCACTCTACTGGGGTGACAAAGTGAGAAACACTGTCCCCACCTCCCAAAGTAAAGAGCCCATTAGAAGGACATACTGTCTAGTACTTTACAGTTTGGAAAGCATGCCCTTGATACCACCATTGACAGAAATACAATACCAGAAGAGAGATCTTGGGGCACTAGGACAAGCCAAGAGTCCTGAATTCTAGCCTGGGCTCTACTGTTCAATTGCTATGTGGCAGGAGCCAGCCCCCTCCATCTCTGAGCCTCAGTTTTCTCTTTGACAGGTGATACAAGGGTCTCTTAACTCCAATTCCTGATGAGTGGGTGATTCAAGTGGGCAAGTAGAGGCTCTGTGAGGGAAAGGACTAGACATAACAATCCACACAAGATTTGGGTGCATACTCAGATGGTCACTGGGGCTATCTGCCCTGTCTGGTCCCTCAGCCTGGGCCAGAGTGTGTTAGTAGCTTCAGATCCTCTCCTGAGGGGAGCTTCACTTTCTTTCTTTGCAAAGTGGATGGTGTCCTCCCAGTGCCCTGGGAGCCTTTGTCTGGAATTCGGCTGCCCCATCCCAGACAGAGAGGTGTGCAGCACATCCACGCAGGCAGACAAACAAGACAGGTCCAGCAGGAAGGGAAATTGCATTTCCAACTACAGGGAGCTTATGTCAGTCCAACCCTGGGGCTGTCCGGAAGCCCCCTGTCAAAGCTGTGTCCTGGGAGAAGCTATAAAACCCCAGGACTGCTGAGGCACGGACATTTGAGCTGCCTTTGCCCAGCCTTCCCTTCAAAGGCAACTCCAGAAATCAATGGGAAGAGATTCATTAGACACCGGGGTAGTGTGCTCCCCACCACCTCTGGCAGCCCCTTTGTTAAACAGCCCCAGCTTCCTGTCTGAACAAGCTGCCTCCCCCTGAGAAACAACCATGTTCTTCCAGGCAGTGGGTTGAGGACCTCATCTCTGGGGCACCACAGACTCTCAGAGGCTGTGATTATTCACTGCACATTCATTTATTTCTTGATCATTCATTCATTTGGGCAGCTGGTCTGTGTTTCATTCATATAGCAAATATTTATCAAGCATCTGCCCGGCCTACTTTAGATACTGTCAATATGATACGTACAAAGCAGAAGAAAGTCCCAGTTGACATGGAGCTTGTCTTTTAGTGAGAGAGACAGCATTACGCAAGATACATAATTGAAATGCACCAGTCATAAATGCTGAGCAGAAAGGGAAGTCAGGAAAGACTTGTAGGACGTGTCTGGAGGGGCTGCAGTTGTGGTCAGTATGGCTGAAGACAGTTTCCCTGCAAAGGTGTCCCCTGCAGGAGAAGCGGTTGTGAGCCAGGGGCTACCTGGAGAACAGCATTCCTGATAGAGCCAGAATGGCAGTGAGGCTGGAGCAGAGTAAACCAAAGAGACTGGAAGGAAATGGGGTCATAGAGATGACAGGGCCAGGTCATGTAGGCCCTTATGACCATAGCATTTGGGTTTTACAATGACTGAGCCAGAGCAACTAGAAGAAGGGTCTTTAGCAGAGGAGTGAAGGACTGTGGCTTAGCGGTTTTTTTGAGACACACTCTCATTCCTTTGCCCTGGGTAGACAGAATGTTGTGGCATCGTAGCTCACAGCAATCTCAAACTTTTGGGCTCAAGTGATCCTCTTGCCTCAGCCTCTCAAGTACCCATCACAACACCTGGCTATTTTTTCTATTTTTAGTGGAGACGGGTTCTCACTCTCACTTAGGCTGGTCTCCAACTCCCACTCTCACTTAGGCTGGCAATCCACCCACCTTACCTCCCAAAGTGCTAGGCTTACAGGTGTGAACCATCACACTGGGCCTTGTGGCTTAGGTTTTAACAGGATTGTCTGTGTATTCATTTGCTAAAGCTGCCATAACAAAGTGCCACTAATTGAGTGGCTTAAACAATAGACATTTACTGGAGACCAAAAGACCAAGATGAAGGTATCAGCGGGGCCAAGTTCCCTCTGAAGGCACTAGGGGAGGGTCTGCTCCAGACCTCTCTCCTAGCTTCTGGTATTTCCTTGGCTTGTGGCAAACATCACTACTCTGGTCTTCAGTTACATGGCATTCTCCCAATGTGCTAGAGTCTCTGCTTCGATGTCCAAATTTCTCCTTTTTGTAAGGACACCAGTTATTTTGGATTAGGGCCCACACTAATGATCTCATCTTAACTTGATCATGTGCAAAGGCCTGGTTTCCAAATAAGGTCACGTACACAGGTACTGGAGCTTAGGACTTCAACATCCTTTTTGGAGGGGACACAGTTCACCCGCTAACACTGTGGCCTCTCTACCTATTGAGATTCTTAGTGTTACCTCCTTTGGCCTTCCCTAGAACCTGGTGTTGGGGGGTTTCATACTCATTTTACCAAGGCAGAGTGGAGGTCCAGAAAGCCTAATGGGCTTGTTCAGGGTCCCCAGCTAGTCAGTACTTGTTTTCTGAGCCTCAGCCCCCAAATCTAGGAAACCCCTCCTCTTCTTACACATCCCCTCATTTAGCCCAGGGGCACGTAGGGCCTGCCTATCTCACTCCACGCCTGGGGCGTGTCTTCCTTCTTAGCTGAGCAGGTAGGTTGCAAGCCACTTCTGAACTGAAGCCTCCTGAATGATCCATTAAGTATCTGGGTCTTGGGTTCTTTCACCCCAGAGTCCTCTCTGCTTCATCCTGGCAGGAGGGTGGATCACTAGCAACCTTATAATTGTAGAGCTTCTGGGAGGTGTTGAGTAGAGGTGTGGGGCAGTGGTTGGTGCTGTTTTCAAAATGAAACAATTATAGGGTTTAGGTAGAAGGCAAATGTAGACTTCTGGGAATGCATCCTGGGCCCAGGATAAACAGCCCTACTGGGGAGAAGATCAGAAAGGGAAGTAGGGTGCAGTGGCAGGTTGACAGGTATGGAGGTCTCATTCTTCACCATGTCTCCAGCCACCCCACCCCCAGGGGAGCCCTGGCCAACTCAAAATGTCGAGTGGATGCTTACAAATGCACAAATGGTAAACTCCAAAAAGAAACACTCAATGTAAGAAATTATTTCAGTATATATAAATTGCACATGATCTTCATGGACACTTTGTGCAATGTGGTATGCAGGAAAGAATTAAAAAACAGTAGAGGGACACAGCTTCTCACCACAGCTCTTAACTGGCTATGTGCTGGAGGGTCACCCTCCTGCTCTGGATCTTAGAGTCCCATCTTGGTAATAAAATGGACTTTGGAGACATTGGAACCATATTCCAAGTAGTTTCAGCCCCTCAGCAAGTTGTCTAAACCTCTCTGTGCCTCGGTTTTATCCTCTGTACTGTGGGAATAATAATCAGCCCCTATCTAAGAAGACTGTTGGTGAGAGATGATATGTGCTAGAAAGGGCCTGGAAGTGTGTTTGGCTGTCAACAAGGATCTGTAACCATGAGCACCATGGTGGTATAAGGAAAGGAAAGGTTGGGATCCACCTCTGTGTGCTGGAGAGTGGGTGAGGTCTCGAGACCTGGTGTGGATGCCTGCATTGACCTAGAGCTCAACATCAACTGTACCTTGGGTCTTCAAGACTGCAAGTAAAGGAGGATCACAGTGGCTCATGCCTGCAATCCTAACTATCTGGGAGGCAGGAAGATTGCTTAAGTTCAAGACCAGCCTGAACAAGAGCAAGACCATGTGTCTACTAAAAATAGAAAAATTATGGGCAGTGCCTGTGGCTCAGTGGGTAGGGCACTGGCCCCATATACCAAGGGCGCCGGGTTCAAACCCAGCCCCGGCCAAACTGCAACAAAAAAATAGCTGGGTGTTATGGTGGGTGCCTGTAGTCCCAACTACTTGGGAGGCTGAGGGAAGAGAATTGCCTAAGCCCAGGAGTTGGAGGTTGCTGTGAGCTGTGGAATCCATGGCACTCTACCGAGGGTGATGAAGTAAAACTCTGTCTCTTAAAAAAAAAAAGAAAGAAAGAAAAAGATAAATTAGCCAGGCATCATGGCAGGTGCCTGTAGTCCCAGCTACTCAGGAGGCTGAGGCACGAGGATCATTTTAGCCCTGAAGTTGAGGCTGTTGTGAGCGGCTGACACCACAGACTCTAGCCTGGGTCAACAGAGTGAGACTCGGTCTTAAAAAAAAAAAAAGATTACAAGTGGAAACTGGAGCAAGTTGAAGGAGGAAGGGAGAGTGGGGGGGGGGGGGCCAGAGGAAACAATGTCATCAAGAGACCTGAGAATTGGTCCCCTGACCCCTGGGATGTGGGCAGAAGCCCAGGAGCCAGAGCCCTGGCTCTGGTAACTCGTGCCCAGTGCTGCTGTTGGACCCACCCTTCCTTGGGCAACGTAGCCACTGTGTGACAGCTGGCCCCAGACTATGTGCATTCAACTTTGTGCCCTGCACTCCCCTTCCATGAGTCTTGAGAGGGACCAGGTATATGAAGATGGCTGGCCCACACTGCTCCCAGGGCCTGAGCTCATGCCTGTCATATTCATAAGGACGCCTGCCTAGGACCTCCCTGTCAACCTCACTCTCCCTCTGAGTGCTTGAGCTGGCCTGGGTGACATGTCTGAGTCATCAGGAGCCTTTTCATACCCACTGAATCAGCAAACCCTGCCTGAAGAAGACAGAGCTCTGCTGCTTAGAGCCCAGTGCCCACCTCTGGCTTCCTTGTTCTGCCTCTCCCCAGTGAAAGCCAGCGTGGGTTTTGTATGCCAGTCCTTCCTTCTAGTGGCCTCTAGCCCCCCAGGCCTCCCACTACAGAAAGCCTTTTTTGAGGTGTCCCAGCCTGGAGCCACTTTTGACCTCTGAGTGACCTACATCCTAGGTGGCTTAGCTCTTTTTACTAGCCAGGGCTGGGACAGAATCCAGGAGGTCCATCCCTGTGCAGGTGAACCGGAGAGCCCCAAAGGAGGCCCTTCCCTGCACCTCTTAGCTTGGCTGTAGTGGTTCCCTCCCCCTAAGGCCAGGTTGGTCCTGCAGAGGTAGTTCTGCATGACAAGCTCCCCAGCTAGCTGAAGCATCCTCCCTCCCTTGCTCTCAGAGTGAGCTGCCACCGCCTTCCCCTTCCCGGCTGCAGCGCCATGATTTATTGGCGGCTCCTCCTCACCAAGGCCCAGGCAGGAGGAGTTCAAGCACCCTAGAGAAGAGCCACCCGCTATTGATCCCTGTGTCTAGCCTCCCCAGTGCACTCCGGGCATTCATCAAGGAGCCGTGGGTGCGAGGGCTGCAGCTTGCCCTTTCTAGTTCCTTCCTTCACTCTCCTAAGTCATTCCCCCGGGGCTGTGCCCCCCCACCCCCTGCTGAGGTCACTTAGAGAGCCAGAGTGACTGCAGCCGAGGTGGAGAGGGCCTTTGCCTTTGTCTACAGCCTTTTTGCTGTAGATCCTTATCAAGGGGGTGGAGCGGGCTGCTTTGGGCCCCAGGCTTTTGAGGAAATCTTTGGAACTTGGAGAAGTGGAGTTGGAAACTTGGAAAAAGTGAACTGAAGCCCTTCTGAAGCAGGGTCTAGTTGGAGTGCTGGTATTTCTGTAGACGCAGGGCATGTAGTACTAAAAAGAGTTTGCTAGCCAAGTGGACCAAAGGGAGGCTTGAAAAGTGAAGGAGCTGGCCTTGAAATTAGCATGTGAAAAACCCAGCTTTGGCCTGGAGGCCTCCCTTGCAGACTAGTGAATGGATGCTTGAAAATAATTAGTTTTGCCTAATTATTATAAATCTAGTGAAGAGTGTTTACTCTTTTTTTTTCTTTTTTTTTTTTTTTTCCTTTTTTTGGCTTACCTGGGGAAAGTCTAAAACCTTTGGTCCCAAGACAGAAGAGCCTAAATAAGCATATTGTTTCTCCAGCTTCACCGTGGGGCTTTTCCCAGAGTGGATTCCTGGAAGAACAGAGAGGTAGGGCAGGGAGACTGTCAGGATTGTCTTAATTAAGTTTCTTGGGAAGTGCTGCCAGGTCTCTGCCCCTCTCTGGTAAACCTCTGCTCAATTCCAGTTCAAATTCTGGTTCAACCTACAGGAGCAGTTTTTCTGAACTCAGTGTGTGGCGCTGGCCACTGACACATACAAGTGCTGACACATACAGGCTATCTTTGTTGGCTTAGAATGTACTAGGGATCTGATTAAAACTGTGAGCTATCATTGCACAGATCCAGGGGCAGGGCCAGGGGTTCTGGTAATTTGAGGTCTTGGCTGTTTGGATTCTGGATAATCAAGGTTCATGCCCTGACACAGTGTTAAAACCAGATTAACAGTAGAAACCAGGTCTTAAGGACACCCATCTCAGAGCTTTCTTCTGACACACGGGCCAAATGGTCATGCCCCATCTGTTTTCTGGGTGTCACTTGCTGAGCAGTGGGCTATGGAGTAAGTCAATAGTCTAAGGGATTTGCAGTAGGGAAATGGTTGAGTCTTCACCCTCGGGATCCCAAACCCCTATGATGCTGCTGGGGAGGGCAAGGACCCAATGAATATCTCATTGAGAAAATGACTGTCCCTAATGAAGCCATTAAAACCCAAAAGGAGGTGAGACTGAGCTGAGATTGGAATTCACGCAGAGCGGGAGGGAAGCCCTTCTTTCCCCTGGCTGCCCTGAGGTTGGCCCTGCAGGAAGGGGATGCCAATTAATCTCTCTTGCAGGAAGCTAGTTCTTATCCAAAAGGCAGCAAGTTATGAAGTATGAATTAATCCATTTACCCAGCTCCTCAGAGGGAAAGCCCATGACAACTGCATTTCCAAATGCCATCCTGAAAGTGATATTTCAAGTGACAGTGGGTGGGATTAGAGCTTGCTAACGATTTATGTCAAACAAGCAGCAAGAACATAATTTCTCCATAAGTGATTTGTCTCAGCCACTTGCAAGGCAGCAGCAGGACAGATAGGCAGGTTTAGGGGTGAATCAGAGGCTCAGACTTGGCAAGAGGAGACTAAGTCAGAAAAAGGAACCTCCATAGTCAATTCCTTGTGTTAGTGAGGGGAGCAGTAGGTGGCAGTCCAATGTACAGGAGATTTTAAAGACAGTCCCGGCTACCTTTTGGGGGAGATGAATGATGGGGCCTCACCTTCCTAATTGTTTGGGGCAGTTAGGTCACCACGCAAGCAACTTTCACTGGCAGGTGGGAGGAGCTGGGCTAGGGCATTATAAAATACAGTTTCTCACAAGGGGGTGAAGATGATGCGAAATGCCCACGAAAGAGGGAGGGGCAAAGACTTGGTGAGATGGGACAATGGGTGGGCTTCCAGGGGTGTCTTGGGCCAGTGGGATAGGGAGGGGACAAGGTTAGCTCCAAGACCAGAGCCCTTGCGACAGGCTGGAAGGAAGAGGCTGCAGCCACCACAGGATGCAATGTCAGGAAGGCAGCCACTCCCGGGGCGGGGCAGGGCCGCGGGCAGCAGCCGCCCCCGGCTTCCCTCCTGCCGCCGGCTCCTGGGCACAGGAACTCCCCGAAGTCGTGGAGCCGGAGCGTACGTGCGCGCGTTCACCCGGTCCTGGGCCAGGCGCTCGGGAAATCCCGGGGGTGTCAGGGCCCCCAGTGTCAGAGAAGTAAGATCCCAGGCCACCTACCTTCGCCCCCTAACCGGTTCTGAAATCCTTTAAACCGAGATTTAATCTGGGTGCCCCCAGCCCCGCCCCGCCCCCCTCCTCCCCCACCTCTGCCGGCGGAGGCCGCCTCCAGTTCTGCTCCCTCCTCTACCCTCTCCCCGCCTTGGACCCTCATTAGCATGACCTCTTGGGAGGGTTAGCAGGGGGGCGGGAGACACCCGTAGTCAGCCACCGACTGCGCCTTCCCGGCGGCCCGTTCGGGCGACAGTGCTCTGGGAGCCCCACTTGCACAAGTGTTGTTTCCAATTAATTGCCTAGGCGGGGGAGGGAAGGGGGCCTGGTCGCCGCCCCCGCCCGGAGGCTGGAGCGCCACTTGTCGGGTCGTGCGTTTGCTCCGCTGCGGCGTGCACCAGCACCACCCCTGCGTGCAAGTTTGAAATGTGAGCTGCCTCCGATTCATACTCGCTCGCGCTCCCTCGCAGCAAAGTGGCTGGGCTGACTGACGGTCTGCGCGCGCGAGTGAGTGCGGGCGGCGGGCTGGGGGGTGGGGGTGCGGACAGCGAGGCTCGCGGGGTGGGGAGGGCGCGCGCTAGCGGGGGCTCCCTGGAGACGCCGAGGCAGGTCTGCTTGCCTTTCATCTTTCTCCAGCGCTCCTCCTCCTCCCCTCCCCCCGCCGCGGCGTGCGGGCCTCACCCCTTAGCCCCCGGCCCCACCGGGGCACACACCGGGTGGGTGGTCACGCCCTCAGAGACCAGGAGCGCGGCGCAAGGCGCCGGCCGTGGGAAGTTTCGTCTGCGCTCCCTGTGCGCCCCCGCCCCCCGCGCGCCCCCGGCCCATCCCGGTCCCCGGAGGGCTGTCGCTTGCGCCCGGGCGCGCGGCTGGCTGCCTCCTCGGCGGCGGCGGCGGCGGCGGCCCCATTAGCGAAGCCTCTGCCTGTGATTGGCTTCGCCCGGGAAGCTGGAGACGGGCGATGAATAATTGATGTGTGCGGTGCGGTAGCCGGACGGCGGCGGCGGCGGCGGCGGCGGCGGGCAGCAGCGAGCGGGAGCGCGGGAGCCGGAGCGCCCTCGGAGCCGGCAGCGCGGAGCGAGCGGGCGCCGGAGCCGCCCGGGCCTCCGCGCCGCCGCCGCCGCCGCCCGGGCGCGGAGCGGGGATGCAGGCGGCGCCCGCTGCCAGCGCGCAGCCTTTGTTCGGCGCCGGCTGAATCCTGCCCCGAGTAGCTCGCCGCGGCTGCCGCGGGCCAGACCTAGGCCCCCGCGGGCGCCAGGGCGGGACCGCGGCCAGTGCAACTTCCAGGTAAGTGCTGGGGTAGAGGGGTCGGCGCCGGGGCGCCCGCGGGCCGGGCCCGAGCTCCCTCCGGGCGCGGGGTGAGTGTGCGTGCCTGTGTGTGACAGAGGAGGGCCGGTGCATTGTGGGTAGCGCCGTGTGCTGCATGGTGTCAGCCCCAGGCTTGGCCGCGAGGAGAGTGGCACCGGCGTGCACCGGGGCCGTTTTGTGCGCCCAAAGGGAGCCTTCATTTCTCCTCTCGGCTAAGGAGCAGCGTGCTCCCCACCTCACTACCCGAAGGTGAAGTGTTGGCCCTCCAGTAGACATTTTACAAGGCTCCGTGCTTAATCGGCTACCATTGCTGAAATGAGAATCGGCGGGGAAGCCTTTGGAGGCAATGCCTGAGGGTCCTTGACTTCAAGCTGCTCCTTTGTCAGAACGCAGCCCTGCTGCTGAAAGTACCCAGAGACCCCCACTGGCGCTGGTGATGCCACCATTGCAGCAGGGTGTCCTTCGCAGAGGTGGTGGGTGCAGAACAGACTTTGACAAGTGTTTGCTGGGAACCCGGCTGGAGGGGAGGAGAGAAATGGGTTTGCACTAGAGGGCAGGAAGGGGCCTTTCTGGGGGTGGCTGACACCAAGCTGTGCAGATGTTGTACAAGACCTTGGAGAGAGGATGTCCCAGAGGACTGTCAGGGGCTAAGAGGATGGTGCCTGAAGTACCGAGCATGTGGTTTTGGTGTTGCTGTCTTACAAAAAAAAGCCCTGGTGTCCTGGGCACCAGATTCCTGGGTCCACCTGGAAGCCCTCTGTGGTGGGACTAGGAGGGGTCAGGTGGCACCTCTTTAAATGGCCTTCAGGAGCCCATGGCTCTTACAGTGGGAGCCCAGGATCCACATCAGGCTGGATTGCCAGATGGGCTCTGGGCATGGCTGGTGGCTGTTTCAGCAGGAAGATTTTCTGAGGAAGCTGGCAAGGAGTTGGTGCCAGAGTGCTTCTCAATGGCCCAACCTTAAGAGTGGGGCAGCTAGGTGGGCCAGAAATCCAGCTGGAGGGTGAGTTGGAGTAAGCAAGGACTTGCCATTTAGAAATCATGGTGACTCCAGCTGATGTGTGGGGACTCTGTCTTCTCTGGTTCTAGGGCATGAAGCTCATCTCCTGTCCACTATAGAGTTAAAGGCCCTGTCCCATGGTGTGGGGGAGTGATTCTCAGGGTCCACATGGCTGCTGATAAGCCTGTTCCCCTTTTTTGTGTATGAGCCAGGCAGTGACTACCCTCCAACTAGCTGGATTCGAGTCCCCTCCTGAGCTATTTTTACCCTGAACTTCCTTAGTGAGAAACCACCAAACGGCAATGCTTTGGTGAGAATCTGGGTCTTTACCGGAAGCAGCAGCCTGCACAGAGTTTGAGACTTGCTTTATAATGCTATCTCCCTCCCCTCCCCTGCATAGCCCTGCCGTGGCCCAGAGCCCCTTCACCTCTCTTTCTCTCTCATCTCCTACTTGTCATAACAAGCTGTGCACTCGGGGACCTGTGAGCCCCACTTTTATATAGGAAAACCAAGGTGCCCGAGACCACCCAGCCACAGTGACAACTAGAGCAAGGCCTTGACTGCACCCCAGCTCCTTGAAGTCAGGGGCTGTTTGTTACTCATGGCTATATACTCCAGTGGCAACTGTGGGCCAGGCAGGTGGAGGACACTCCATGATTGCATGAGTGGACAGTTGATGGGGTGCTGTTTCCCTGTTGGAGTGGAGAGGTAGCAAAGGAATTGAAAGAGCACTCTCAGCTAAATCAATGTTGGTTGAGCCCCTCCTAAGCACCCAGTGTGCCTCCAGTTCATGAGAACTCTAAGATGAGTCGCTAGACTGGAGTAGCCAAGGATAGGGAGTGTGGTGCACCTACAGATATCAGCCAGAGTACTGCCTTGGGGCCTCCTGAGGAGGTCTATATGGGAGTGAACAGAGGCTCACTGGGTCTACGGTTATGTCTTCCAGCATAGTAACCACTAACCACATGTGGCTGTTGATAAATTTAAAGTAATTCCAAGTAAAAGTCCAGTCTTTCATTGAGCAATGAAAGGAACTGACTCAGTGACTGGAACCACACTTCAAGTGCTCAGTAGCCATCTGAGGCTAGTGGCCACTGTACTGAGCAGCTCAGATTCTAGAACATGTTCTCAATGACAGAAAGCTCATGGACAGCCCTGACCCAGGAGGATAGACACTTGGGACAGAGCTCACGGGCATGAGGATACAGCCAGTCACATAGGAAAGAGACTTCCATTTCCCTAGCATTTTGCTTTGTGGCAGCCTCCTTGCCAGGGAAGTGTAGACCAGCCACGTGCTTCCATTTAATACGGTAGAAAGCCAAGATTCAGTTTTCCCAGAGGTCACCCCAGCAAGGGAGTGGCGTGAGCCCCAGGCCTCCAACCCCTCAGCCAGCGCTCTGCCATCTAGCTGGGGTCAGCCAGGGGGCATGCTGGGCAGCGGTCCCAGGAGCAGCCTCAGACCTCCCTGAGGATGGTGCTGGTGCCGCTATGAAGTCATCCATCGATCGGGCTGGGGAGCCAGTGCAGCTGCAGGGCTTCAGGAACAGAGTTCCGTGCTGGCGAGCTGCAAGGGAAGAGGCTCTCTGGGCAAGGGAGGTGTTTACCTTCATCGGTGCAGCTTGGGTCCCTCAGGAGACGCTGACTCCTCCCTGGGGAAGGAACTTATCAGTGGGCCTGTGGCCGGGTTCCTTAGCACCACCTGGGAGAGGGGTGCAGACCCAAACCCAAGTTGGCAAAGGACACTTGTTTGGGGAAAACTGCTTGCCCCTTGCCCTGGCGCTTGCCCTGCGGGGCCTGCCATCCCAGGAGCCCTGGGGCGTCTACTGGGGCATGCTTATCCTTGCTTCTCCAGAAGCCTCAGCTGTGGGAGGAAACTCTCCCAGGGCCCCGCAGAGAAGCAGCAGCCTCGAGAGGGTGCCTGCTTAGGGAAAAACAAGACCCTTGAGCTCTCTCAGCTTCTCAGGGATCTCCTGGGCCAGGAGCCTCAGGCAGGGAAGGAAACCCACCCACCCACTGCTCAGAGGGGTGAAGGGACTCCCTGCCCTAAGATCACATGGCACCGCAGGCCTAGGATGGCACCCACTGCAAATCCCAGTCTACCATTTTTAAGTTGGGGTTGGTGATTTCACCGTGACACTGAGATGAGAGGTAGTTTGCCTGTGGCCTTATCCCTGTGTGTGAGGTGCCTGCCTCTCCAGCAGCAGGCTTCACGGCAGCCTCCAGCTCCCTTGACCCCGAGCTGACCAAAGAGCAAGTTTGAAAAGGGGTTAGCTTTCCATGGGGACCCCAGCACACCTAAAAGATGGGGATCCATCTAGGGCAGCTTAAGCGATAGGAAGACCTTTGGCAATGCTCCTAGGTTTCTAGACCTGAGTGAGGCTGTGGTATGGGTGTGGACAGGGCCCTGTTGCTTGCATCTGTTTCTGGAGCCCAGGTGAGCCACCCTGGGGAAGCCCGAGTGTCCAGTTCCCCAAATCTGATGAGCTGCATGTCTTTCCAAAGCCAGGCACTGCCTTCCCCAGCCAGAGCATTGGCCATGAGGGCTCCTGGGTAGGCAGGCTGGCAGTCTGCCACCCTCTGCCCACGCAGGCTCTGGAAGTATGGGTCCTTTCCCTCCCTTTCAATGGCCCCAGCCATGGCTCAGCTTGGATCCCACTCCAGGGCTTCTCCAGGCCCTGAAGACCCTGCTGGGCTCCCGATGGACCCTGCCCACCATGGGCTGAGGCCAGGCCTTACAGGTGCTTCCGTGTGTGCTAGACAAACAAGAAATAGGGGATTTAGCCAGGACATCATGTTCCCTGAGGCTGAGGCTCTCTAGTCACCTTGGAGGTTGGCTGGTTCTAAGGTGAGGCCCAGCCTCTGTGGTGGCCTTGGGCTTTGTGAAGCTCCCCAGATCGTTCTGATGCTGTTCATAGAAACATGGCTCCCAAAGCCTAGCCCTTAAGTGATAGTATCTATAGTCTGGTGCCAAATTAGTGTGTGACCTTAGGCAAGTCATTTCCCCTCTGGGGCCTGAGTGTGCTCATCTCTGTACAGAGGACATTGCACTCTCATCTCTGAAAGGCAGACTCCACTCCAGAATATGAAGGAGAGGTGGAGAAAGAAAGTGACGGCTTGGACCCTGTCATTGGGTGCTGACACCCACGACCAGGAGTGCAGTGGGAGAGGACATGGTGGGCAAGAAGCTTGTGAACAGAGGCCTGTGTTCTACACTTGAAGAACTAGAGAGGAGGAAAGATTAACTTTCTGCCTCAACCAGCCTAAAACTTCTTAGGTGGAACTTGGTTTTGGAAATAGGTAGGATTTGTGTGTTGGGCAACAAAGAGGAGTGACTGTCAGGTGGGAGGATGAGGACCTGTGAGGGCTTGGAAACCAGGAGAGGTTGGCACTTGAGGAAAAGGGAGGCTGTTCCTTGGTGCAGCCCTGGAGGAGAGGTTAAATGGAGTGGCTGCCGAAATCCTGAGGGCAGTAGGGAGCCATTGAAGGCTGTGGAGCCACAGAGCCCACTGGGATTCCTCCAGTGTCCAGGAGCAGGGCTGCTGCTGAGTTGCAGGCAGGGGTTTGTGTGTGGAAGTGGGGAGCAGTGTGAGGTCGCTGTCCTGCTTCGGGAATGTCCCTGCTTCTGCTGACGCAATGGAAAGCCTCATCTTATTGGGGGTTCCTGTTTTGTGGTTGCCCATGGTGGGCAGCCAGCTCTGCCTTCGGAGGAGTTCCGGGAACTTGATGGAAGCTGTCCAGACCTCCCTGTGGTAGCCCTCTGCTGTCCTGGAAAGAGAGGCAGTCCTGTTTGTAGAGTCTGTCCCCAGTTTCTCAGGGGTTCTAGCCAGGCCCAGGAGGTTTTAAATCAATGTGGGCATTTCCCTGGGGCTGGAATTGTAGGGGACAGGTGACAGGAGACAGCCTCTGGGCTTGTAGGGTTGGTCTCCCACCCTCCTGGTACCCTGAGAGTTAATCCCTGTCTCCTCAGTTGGAGCCTGAAGCAGCTGGTGATTTATGAGAACCCTCTCGGCCTCCCAAGAGCTTATAATCTAGGCGGATTCATGGTGTGCACAGGTTTAACAGGGTCTAGTTCAGCCCGAATGTGTGGGAAGCAAGACTGTGAAAAGTGGGGGGCATGTTTCAGAGAGGAAGGAGAAATGAAGCCCAAGGAGCCCTTCTCTCTGCCTCCTCTCAGTTCTGCTGCTGCCAAGCCCAGCACACATGGACACTGTCCCCAGCTGCCTTTTGCTCCCATGTACGTCCAGAACCTATGCCCCTCGGTCTGTGTGTTTATGTGACTCTCGCCCACCTGGGTGTCAGCCCCATGAGGTTGTGGGTTGAAGGACAGGCCACCCATGACTTGTATTAGTGCTGGCCCAGAACATGGGGTGGTGGTGGTAACGTGGTCACCTAAGGAGGAATTAAGAGGCTGAGTTCTTGGCCCAGCGCTGGTGTCCCAAGTTGGCTGTGTGATATAAGGGAATGTTCACCTTTCTTGGGGTTCCTGCTCGTAAGGGGCAGAATCACATTCACTGCCTTGTCAGGTACAGCAGCCACTAACCACATGTGGCTATGTAAATGCATATTAGTTAAAATTAAATAAAATTCAGTTTTCAGTTCCTCAGTCACAACAGCTACATTTGAAGTTCCCAATAGCCCCATGGGGCTCAAGGCTGCCGTATTGGACAGGGTAGTGACAGAACATGGCATGGTGGTAGAATGTTCTGTGGACAGTGCTGTTCCCAAGGGGGTAGCTCCATCACCCTTGATGATATGGGGAGGCAGGATCCCGGGAGCCTAATAGCCAGAGGACTTGCCTGCCTCCCTGTTAGCAGCTTTAGGAGCTGTTCCTACTTAGTCCCCAACCCCCCAGGGCTCTTAACATGGGGCCACCCAGTGTCCTTCCCAAGACAGTGTTGACAAGTAATTATGAAACCCACATCTGTCATTTCCTGGGTGACTTTGGGTAAGTCACTTAATTTCTCTGAGCCTCTGTTTCCTAATTGATACAGTAGGGCAGTGGGGAGTAAATGAGATGTGGCTGGAAAGCTTAGATTGGTGTCTGGCCCTTAGTGACTGCTCAGTAGGTGACAGTTCTCAGGTGGACCTCATTCCCTCCCAGCAGATGTTTAGTTCCAAAAGTAGCTAGCCTTTTAGTTCCTGAGCGTGAGAGACGGCTTCTCTCTTCACCAAGGACTCCTCTTTTTTTTTTTTTTTTTTTTAAAGGCAACAGCATTTTTATTTATTTACTTATTTTTGAAGTTTTTGGCCGAGGCTGGGTTTGAACCCACCACCTCCGGCATATGGGGTCAGCGCCCTACTCCTTTGAGCCACAGGCGCTCCCCACCAAGGACTCCTCTTTGAGCCTCAGTTTCCTCACCTGTGTGATGCTCCTGCGAGTCCTCGGGCTGTGTCAGGTGACCAGAGAGACCTTGCTGTGCCCTGTGGAGGGTGGAGCCTTCCAGGGGCTTGTCCCTCCCTCCTGCCTGACCACTATAACAGGAGAGCCCAAGGAGGCTGTGGGAGAGAAGGGCTCAAGTGTGATGGTCATGTGTCTGCCCCAGTGAGAAGCTGCAGGGCTGTGCCTGCTTCAGCCCTTTGGGAGGTCACAGTATGTGTCCCAGCTCTGGAGGAAGTGTGCCATGATTTCTCTTTTGGGGAGCAAGCTAGGAGTTTACACTCTGGACTCCTGAAGCCCTCTCGAGATGTGCACAAGAACTCCCCGCTCCGAGGTTTGCCTATAGTTTGTGAGGATCTGTGAACTCCCACATTTCTGGGTAGAGAGTCTGTGATCTGAGCCATGTTGAAGTGGCCCTTGGGGCAAGGGCCATAGGTCCAGACCTGACTTCCAGGTGCCCAAAAGAGTACCAGGAGAACCTCTCATTAAAGGGAAATTCTCCCACAAGCTGTTTCTTCTTGTGCCCCAGCCCATGATGCCCGCTGTATGCCTGGTGCTGGGCTGGGTACTGGGAGGCAGGACACCACGCACAGGGGGAAAGCTTCCTGGAGCTTGTGGCTATGGGGAGAGGTTGAAGAGGTGAGGGCTGAGCATTCTGTGGAGGCTTCGCCTCCAGCAGGTATGAGATGGCGGGTTCCCTCCTGTGGCTCCTCTTGTTAGGAGCCAGAGACCCACCCTGCAAAGGTTCTCTCTTGAATTTTATTCCCCAGAAACCTTCTGGCCCTCTCTAAGCCTCAGTTTCCTCATTTGTGTCATGGCAGAGTAGTACCTCACAGGGCTGTGGGAGGATTAAGGAGCACATTCCAGCTAAGCCTGGAACACAGTGTTAAGATCTCATCAGCCCTGTGTAAACATTAGCTGTCCTTTCTGCTCTGTCACGAGTCTCCTTGGGTTATAGGAGTCCTGTTCCTCTGGGGACACATACATCTTCCTGCTTCCCAGCTTGGGGATCCCTCAATTGTATATTGCAGCCCCAGCCTGTCTCCATGCACCACCCCCAATGCTTCTTTGACACAAGCCCTGAGCTTTTGGAACGTGCAGAATTTCCACCTCTCCCAAGAGCCTGAGAAGTCTTGGAGCAAACAGTCTCCCTTCATTCTTCCCCCTCCCCAGAGCCCCAGAGCTCTTGGCCCAGAGCTCAGGGTTCACTCTGTGTTTGCTGAGAAAAGGCTTGTGTCTTCTCTGCAGGATGCTAGAAACATCTCGTGTAACCTTCAGGTGTATCTACTTTTTATCTTGCCAAGGACAAGCCCCAAAAGTTCCTGGGAAGTTCCAGGGATGTCCTGGAGAAAGGGCAAAAATCATTGTCACGGGCTGAGGGCAGCAGCACCCAAAGCAGAGCATCCCCCGGGGGGGGGGGGGGGGGGGGGGGGGGGGGGGGGGGGGGGGGGGGGGGGGGGGGGGGGGGGGGGGGG